>KZ451959.1:2578788-2606642 GCA_002786265.1 Apostasia shenzhenica
TCAAATATGTCAAACGGGTCAACTCGGTTTAAACGGGTCAAATGGGTTGACTCGAATATAACAGGTTAACTCATAAGTTAATGGATCAACACGGGTTATATTGGGTCAAACGGGTTAACTTAGGGTTCATGGGTCGACACAGATTTATCGGGTTTAATACGGGTTAAGTGGGTCGACACAGGTTAATCACCAATCAAATTGAGTTAACAAGAGAAATCACCGAATGAAATATAATCTTAATAAAATCAGGGTTCTTACCTAACAGAGCCTTGCCGCTGGAAGAAAGGTGCACCAAGATGAGCTAAAACTCAGAGGAGATGTAGAGGTTGTAATTCTTTCTGAAGGTTCTGAGGCCTATTTATAGGGCTCCAATGAACTTATTAGTGCGGGACCGTTGGTGGGTGAGAATGTGAAAGAAAGTCAGAGGAGAAATAAATATATCTATATTTTATTCAACTGTTTGCAGGGAATACGTAACAATTATTTTGAAGTCCTCAGATTACATATGTACTTATAGTAAATCCAGAAGAATATATATATATATATATACATATATGAATATAAACAGATATTTCTTAGGCGAGTTATTACATGAACAGTTCAATGTGACGATTCAAAAACAATGGTGAAAAGTCCATTTCTAGATACTGGTGAAACAAAACATACAAACTTATCGATTCAAAGTTAAAAATTAACTAAGCTAAAAAATTCTTTTAACTTTTGACATATCAAACCTAATTTCTAATAAAATAGGTTATTATATAGGGTAAATTATATTTGGGTCTATAAAGTTACATCACAATATTATGTAAGTACACAGCTTCTAAAATTTAAAGTCTATATGAGTTAGGATAATATTTTGATGATCATTTGGTCATTCTTGCCATTTCATTGGATAATCTATCAAAGATGCAATAAATTGCTTAAAATTACATTGTAAAGGAGAGCAAATTACCAAAAATTTTAGGGTAGTTTTGTAATTAATAATTTAAAAATATTAATAAACAGTTATATTTTATAATCTTATTCACCAAAGGCTAACTGAATCCTTCTAAAAGATCATAATGATCTATTTAATTGAAATACAGTGGCCTAAATGTTAACATGAATAAACTTCGAGAACCCAAATATAAAATTTTTGAAAACTATGATATTATATTTTAATCTCTAGTAATTGAACAGCTACAATTTCATCCTACGCGCTCAAACTATAATTTGTAAGTATTTTTTATTAAAATAAAATATTCTATTTACATATCTTAATTAGTCTACAATGAAATTTACCTTAGAGTGAATAACAAATATGATATTCTACTTTAACTTTTAAAAAATTCGAATCATGTCAATTCGAATTAATGGTTAGATATCATTATTATTTTGAATAATTAGCTTCCATCTCATTTAAATTAACAATTAGATTATAAAATTTTAACCATAATTAAAAAAATTATCAAACTTAAGTAAGATATTCTGGAGATAGCAAATATAATATATAAAATATAATTTATAATTAAAAATTTTCATAAATTTTATAATTTTTTAATATTAAGTATAATATTTATTAAATATAATGTATACGTAATTCATGTTAATTTCTATTTAGTTTTTTGATTTGTTATATTTTATAAAATCAATAATATTATATAATATTTTGTTCAAAAGTAAAATTATATGATACTGCAACATCATTCAAGTATATTTTTAGACTGTTATGTAGGATGAATAGTATGAGATTATTGGTTTCAATTTCTTTTATTTCACAGATTTATTTTTATTTCTTATAGTATTTTTTTACTTTGTATGTGCTCAAGTAAGCATAAAATCACAAAAAGTTAATAAAAATAAAAATATTTATATAAATTAAAAAATATTTTAATACTACATACATAAAAAAAATCTTTAAGAAGTAACAACAACAGTGAATGAAATAAATTTTTTTGGATAAATTGCACTTAGATACTTGAGTTTAAAGTATAATAATATTTAGATCTTTTTTTTCAAAATTTTAATATTTAGCTCACAAATTTGAAAAACTGTAACATCTAATTTTTTTAAATTTTTTATTATTAATCTATTTTTATAAAATTCTGATTATACCTCCCTCTCTCTTTCTCCCTGTGTTGCAGTTGGAATAAGGAGAGAGTATAATTATAATTTAAAAAAATTTAATAATAAAAAAATTTAAAGAAATACTCAAATGTTAAAATTTTAAAATTAAAGACTCAGATGTTAAAATTTTTAAAATATGAAATTGAATGTTATTATGTTTCAAACTTAAAAGATAGAATGTAATTTATCTTCTAATTTTTTTTACTGTTTGACTATGTGGACCAACTTAAATGAAATGTATTAAAATAATAAATCTAGGGTTGACTGGTAACTGGCAAGAAAAATCTAGGGTTCTAATTATAAAAAGTTAAGGGTAAATTCATCGATCAGGTCCTCAAATTTGGACTGATACTGCAAATTAATCTTAAATTTTAAAAAATTATACTTTTAGTGCTTAAATTATAAAATCATCACAATATCATCTTTTTTGCTTTCTTTTTTAATAAAAAATATATAATTTAATTATTATTTGATTAATTTAAATTATTTACATATTTTAAATAATATCATATCTCTCAGTACTCATCAATTTTTAAAAATTAATAAAAAATCTAAAATTTAATTTTCCTTTTTTTTTCTTAAAAATTTAAAATCATAAATATAGACATTTATATTTTTAAAAATAAAAAATTAATAATTGAGAATAATATTATATTATAATAGTAAATAATTAACAGTTATATCTTAATTATGATCAAACAAAAATATTTTAAAATTTAAAAAAAATTAAAACTAATTTATAATACCCTTTCAACTTTTAAAGCCTAAATGCAATTTATCTGAAAATTATTTAATTAGGGAATCATCATCGTGAATCTCTTTTGAAAGTGAATCACCATCTTTCAAAAAAAAAAAAAAAAAAAATCATCTTTCAAGAATTGGTATAGTGAATATTGGTCGCTATCAAAACCTAAGCTCATGGTGATCTCATCCATGAGTGCTAATCACAAATTAGGTATTATCTCAGCCTTTAATGACAACATCTTTATCCCTTTTTAGGTCCAAATTGGGTGCAAGATGAACCCTAATCCACCCAAGGTTTGCTTTCATTCTTTCGATCTTTCTCGTTTTTTTTTTAAACTTGCGCTTTGCTTCCATTTTGACATCAAAAGATTGTGTTTGGTTTAATATTATGTTATATTATTTAGATATTATGATACTTAAATATTAGATAAATTACGTCAAGGTCCCTGAGTTTAACGCTTAATATTATAAGAAATAATCTTATCTGCTTGGACTTAAATAAAAATTTATTATTTTATAAAACTGGTCATATTTTGCTGTCTTTTTTTGTTCATATTGTTTTACTTTTCTAATGTCCTCTTCACGACGCCATTTAAAATAATTAAATAAAAAGAGAAAGAGAGAAAAAAGAATAATTAAATAAAAATTATGTAATTGCTACTACTAAAAATATTCGATAGAAATTATCTAAAATAATACGTGTAATATTTTTTTTTGATGGACTGTGTAATGTATTTTAGTGAAAAAGAAGTTGTATGATTATTCTTTTGGCTAGAAAAAACCATAGGGGACTTTTCAAAATTTGTGAACTTATATAAAATAATAAATCTATCTCAGATGATCGAGATTTTATAATATTTAAAAAATATTTGAATTTCATTGAAATAGAGAATCTATCTCAAATATTTTCATAAAAATAGAAAAACTTTTTAAAAAAAAATAAATTGAAAATAATGTATTGCCTTCCAAGGCACACGGGCATGCGACAAACACAATTCAGACATGTTCAAATAAAAAACACATATGAAAAATTCTCAGATAAAAAAAAAACTTATGAAAAAATTAAATATTTTTTATAAATACAAGAGAATTAATTATTGATTGATCTCTATAATTAAATTTTAATCATATTATGATTCATAAGTTTAAAAATTTTATTAATAAATTCTTATAATTAATCTCTGATTATACTTGATTCATATATTTTAAAAACTTATTAATATATACCTAAATTTTAATTAATATATATTAGAGGTCCCAAAAAAAAGAGAGAGTAATAGAGAAATAAATAAATAAATAATTTTATTATACATTTTTTTATAAAAATATTTATTTGAAACTGAAAATGATAAATTTATTTTATTAGAACTTCAATATTATATTAGTTAAAATATAGAGACATGCCAATAAGTATTTAAAACTCATAAATTAAAATATAATTAAGAGTTAATTATAGGAATCTTTGATAGTTAATAAACTTTTAAAACTCATCGACCAAAATAAAATGAAAAATTAATAATAGGAGTTGTGGTTGAATCTGAGCTAAGGGATCTAAATGAATATTTCTATTTAGAAAATTAAATTGTGACCCAATTAAATATTTAGAAAAGCAATAGGAACTAATTGTACTAAAATGAAAAATGAACAATACAACCAAATGGCAAAAGAGTTGGGGACCTAGAAGTAATTTCTTCTTTATTGTATTATTTTTTGAGGACATTAAGGATAGGTTCTTATAATTTACTTATCATTATGCTTTGGCTCATATTTTTAAAATCTTGTTCCTAATATTTTTTTAAATAACTTAGATAGACTTAAAAGTAAAGTAAAATAAATACCTAATAGTTTCGTACAGTTTAATCAGGGGATATAAGAGATTTTGAAAAGTATGAATTAAGTATAATTATAAATAAACTATAGGGGCCTATATGTTATTGCCTATCTTTTTTATTTTGTTCCCAGGTGCATTTGGTTCATAAATATTTGTGCCATTTTAATTTATTATTTATTTGATTCAAAATTAATATTATTATATTAAAAATAATAATATTTAATATCACTCCTCTTCATTACAACTAGACGCCACACAATTATTAGTTGGATCAAAATATAATTTTAAAATAGTAATATTATAATTTTGAGTAAATTACATCCATGAGATCGACTTATACTGGATGGCTGACCATATAAATTCAAAAACTAATCACTTATAAAAACTGGCTAAAATCATTTTTCAGCTATTGGTTGACCAACTAGTTGATAATTATTGGTCGACCGTCAAAAATTGCCAAACAATTCCCTCTAATATATAAAATGAAAATTAAATCAGCTCAGAATCAAACCAACTCATCTTAAAACATGATCTGAGTCAACTCACATTAACCCAAATTACACATAAAAAATAATATTATAATATTTTTACCCAAAAAAAAATATCAAATCATGATTCATTTGGAATCTTTAATTTAATTTTTGATCTTTACTCTTTGCATGATTATTCTTTGCTTCCTTAAAGATCAAAGTTCTTTGTTCATAAATTTTTACAACCATAATATTAAAAGACTCACTAATAACAAATAACAAACTAACTTAAATTAATGATCAAATATCAAAATACATTATTACAAAAAAAGAAGTAACAATATGCTTTTTTTGATATTTGACAACCCAACTTAAGTTAGGATAGAAAAAAGATAAATAATAATATGCTAAAGTATACAGAGCAATTACATGCACTACCAACTCGCCTCAAAGCTTAAGCTTATAAGGAAAACATGAGTAATTTGCTTATTATATTATGTACATAATGTTTCAGAGTTAAATCTAACATTCTTTTCGACAGTGTACACACATAAGTTTTTAGGAGAGTTGATAGCATCGAAAATCTTAACAGTTTGTATCAAAGCAGGCTTTTGGTTTAAGCTTTGGTAATGCGTTAAGTAAGAAAATTGTTAGGAAAAGAAATGACTAGTGGCCTGAGTATGGTTGTCACTGATTTAATACCATCACTTTACTTAACATAATTCTGAGCGAGCGTATTATTATCAAAAAGAATATTGAGTTTGACCCATGGCATTGTGAGCACAACATAATAAATAAATTAGTTATGTTATTTTTATCAGTCTAAGCTTTTAAAAAAATTAGTAGCATTAAGGATTTAAATAGTTTGAATCATTTATATATTTTAAAAGTCTATTATACTCTTCTATCTCCACCCTTCTTTAATTTCTCATTTATCACTTTCTCCGCTCTAAAAGATTAAATTTTTAAAAAATATTAATATTAATATTTTAAAATTATATTTTAAAAAAACTAAAAATTAATGATTAAAAATAATCTTTTATGATAAATACTAATTATGTTTTAATTATGAGCAAATGATGGCTCCTTTACAACATCAAAGAGGTAAATCAAAGTTTTAGAAAGTAATTGAGATTAATTTGCAATGCCCTTCCGACTTTAGGAGCCAAAATGCAAATTGTTTACAATATTATCTAAACATGTCTTCAAATCAAATAATCAATTAATTCAAATAGCATAATATAACATCCCAATTACACTAATGGGATATCCCCTTCAATGATTTTTTGATGCTATATAAAAAAATAATGATTTAGTCTTAATAACACGTGTAAATAATTTTGTAAAAAATTTTTACTCAAAAAATATTTAAGGGCAAATTATGCTCAGGTTCTTGAGTTTAACGCTTAATATTACGCATGTCCACATTTTTTCATTATAGCATCGGGGTCCATGAGTTTTAATAAATTATCAAATAGATTCTTTTTTATTTTTTTATTATTAAAATTTTTAAAATTATAATTTTACCCTCTGTCACTCTCTCTCTCCTCCTGATCCCGAGCACGCACGCGAGTCGCAGGGCTGCCAGCAGACAGATTAAAATTGTGTGGTTAAGCTTTTTCTATTGTTGATTGAAGTTTTTTTGATGGTTATGTGAGCTAGAGAGTAGTGTGTGTGTATGTATGAATTACTTATACTAAGGTTTGTGTCACATGGAATGAAATTGATGATTTTTATGAAAAAAATATGCAAATTTATACTTTTTATATTTTTTTAATATCAATAATGACAATATCAGCTCGATACATATTCAATCTTATATGAGACGAAACACACTTAATTAACTACTAAGTCGGGAAATGGGAGAGCAAGAAAATAAAAAGAAATGACATAAATATGGTAGTTTGTCTTGAAATCTATGGTGAAAAAAGTCGTCTTCTTGCTGCTTATGTAATGAGGAGCAGGCGGTTGAGAGTAGAAACGATACACGGCACTCGAACGTGAAAAAAAACTCATCATAAGTTTCATAAAATTGAGATCTCAATGCAATTAGCCGTTCTCAAGCACACCCATGCGTGGCCGCCAGGCGCGCCGGCGGCTGAGCGGCCAACGAGCGTGCGCAGGATCGGGAGGAGAGAGAGATTCCGCCTCTCTCTCTCTCCTTCCGATCCGGCGCACGTGCGCGGGCCGCACGACCACCGATCAATCGCGACAGCCGGACTGCCGAGCCGGATCGGGAGGAGAGAGAGAGAATGATAGGGGTAAAACGATGATTTTAAAAAAGGACTATTTGATAATTTATTAAAACTCAGGAACCTTGATGTTTTAATTTTAAAATTTTTTTTCTCTTTTTATATAAACAAGATTTAATGATTTAACTTTCTTTATTGAAGCTTCTATTGTTCAGACTATTTAAATCAGCTTTTTCTGAGCTTATTTTCAACTGAGTCAACTCCAACTTTTTCATTGATATGCTAATTTTTAATTGTGACTTTTCACTTAGGCCCACTCATTTATCTTAACATTTAAATTAATTAAAGTTTATAAATTTGGACACATTTATTTTAAAAGATAAATTCAGAGAGCACGTCATTACAAACGTGTAGGGTTGGCGGGTTGAATCAAACTTACAAACTTTTAATTATAAGTAAATCAAGTCCTTGCAAGTCATAGAAGTAACTTGTTGTGCCACCCTTAACTTCTTGACTCATTTATTAATTAGATTAGATTTGAGTTGAGATAATCGAGTCATTTATGTTCTAGTCTAATTCGACCGTCAACTCATTTTGCCACCTCTACATACGAGGAATCATTGCATCAAATCAATACGTGTGACCTGTAAGCAAGTGGCTGCAGACCTTGAGGACCCGAAAGTAATTTACACTAGATTTGCATGAAGCTATAACTTTTAAACTGCAAAGTCCCGACAGCGGCCGCGTGACGGGAACGACCAATTGACCGCTAAAGGAAGGGACGAAATATGGATGAAGGCAAAACTGGCTCAGTGTTTCTCCTTGTAATTTGCCATTTACAGAGAAGACCTCTATAACAAGCACCTATAAGTTAAAAGTACTTGTTATAGGTAGCTCCGAAAATGTGACGTGGCGAGGGCATCCGAACATAATAATTTTTCCTCATTTTGAGCCTTTAGACTCAAAAGCTTCAATAAATATTTTCGATTGTCTATTTCAAATCGAATTTTTCTTCAATGACAACCTCCTTCAAGAAATTTTCTTTGTTGATCTTCTTGATTTCCTTCTCATCCTCATAAAAAGATATTATCAACATATTTCACATTTAATATAAATTTAAATATTAAAAATTAATTTTATTTAATTTTTTAAAAAGATTTCAGTAAAAAGCTCAATCATATTAATTTTGTATCTTAAATAAACTTTAGATGTAATTCCATCCGGACTCCTGAAATAGATACTCAATTTCACATAGGTCCAAAAAAAGGAAATATATAATCTGGGTCTCCCTCGCCCAATTTTTTTTTTATGTGGATTTGTTTTTACAGATTTTATTAAATTTGATCATTAAGCTAATATTTTAAAAATTTAAAATATACATTTAAGCATTAAAAATTTAATTATTAAGCTATTATATATTTTAAAATTTTAAAATATACATTTAAGCATTAAAAATATGGTTAAATATCCAAAATTACTATTATAATCCCAACAATTTCTTCTTCTCTATATCCTATTCAATGCTCAAACATGCATTTTGTTTTCAGGAGATTTACATATGTATTACATAAAACATTAAATATTATCGGTATGTCATTCTCTTGATAAAATTTAAATTATAGAATTGAGTATATTTGAACTAAGATATAATATTCAAAAAAATTCGTATCACATATGCAAATGCCCTTTTTATTTTAGAAATAACAATATAATGGATAAACTTAGAAGAAAATTTAGATGATATAATTTTATTTTTATGGACCTATATGAATTAAAAATCTAATTAAGGATTCAGATGAAATTTCTCTTATATGCAAATATAAAATAACTCAATTGGAGCAAGCAATTCTCTTTGTGTGCACATGTAAGTTATGAGCAAGCAATTCTATTTTTTTTATTGGCTAAAATTTTAGCATAAATATAATATAAAATATATCATTGTCTTATATGTCAGATGAAATCTAATAATTAAGCTGCAATATATTTTTGAATACCTAAGTTAATCCACTAAAGAAAAATAAAAATACAAATAGGTCGATTATTTCAAAAATATTGCATATATATATATTTTTAGAAATGAAAAGAAATACTTCATAGATATTATAGCTAGGTTAAAAATGAAAGAACATGCTTGTGTTAAGGTCTTATTTAGATTCGTTAAAAAAAAGTTTTTATTTAGATACGATGATATAAAAAGCTTTGTTTGTTTATATATTTATTATTTAATAATCATAGTAATTATTTTTTTAAACTCTAACGCAGGCATATTTTTAATATTTTTAATATTTTTATTATTTTGTAGGATGCACAACTTTTTTTTTCTCGTTGTATTATTTTTCAATGCGTTGATACGTTTTTTGATAATAAGGCGTTGGTACTTGATCTTTCTTTAAACACTCTCCATAATTATGTTGTGAATAAATTAATTAGATTCATTTTTTATTTTAAATTCACTACATTCTCTATATTTTTTACAATATTAATTTGAATTTATGTATCAATATTATAATTTGAATATAAAATTAAGATATTAATAATAATTTTTTCGATAAAGATAAGATTTTTTATTGTTTTTATGAGAATTTTTATTGTTATAAAGACAAATAACATTAAATGTCTATTATATACTTACTTTGAGTTTGATATTTTGTCGATGGAAAAAATAATTTTAAAGGGGAGTCTGAAGAGTGATGGGATTGCTGTAGGCTCCTGAAAGAGAATTAGCATGCAGAAAATTAGAAAAAAAATGAGACAAGGATTTAAAATGACTCAAAAAGATCCTCTTATGTCTACCAGTGATCCAAATTAAACTACAACACTAAAATAAGAAAAGAAGTCCGCTGATAGCTAAAGGCGAATTACAAAGTCTCTCTTTTTTATACGCCAAAGAAAGAAGAGAAAGAACAAAGGAGAGAGATCTTGGGCTTTCTCCTTAATATGGCTCCCTTGTCATTGTCATATCCCCCTCTCTAAGTGATGAAAGGGTAGTATTTATAGGCCATTAGAGTTCTAGCTAGTGGGAATCATAATCATCCTCCTGTAACCGCCAGGATGTGGTGGACAAAATGGAGGTAATATTCTAATTATTAGTTAGTTGTAGAGCCTATATAATTATGTCACGTATCTGGTTTAAACTCAATCAACCAAAAGCATAATGAGGACAGAAGGTTTGTGAATATAGGAGCGATTTGATAGGAAAGAGTGAAGTTCATACTATAATGAAGCAAGAATATGTTGACGTGTTTATTTATTTTTTTGTTATATGCTTAAGGAAGGTGTCTGCTAGTGTGAGTGAAAGGGGACTTTGCACTCATAGAGTATGAGTAGAGGATGCCAGATACAAGTACTGAAGAAAATTTTGATGGGTAAGTTACAGTTTTAATCTTTAAGCGATTCTGCTTGCACACTTGACCTGTTGACTGAACTTGTTGATTATAGAATTAGCTTATAGGCTACGCAAACAACTTATATAAGGCACTTGATTTTCATGGCAAAATAAAAACACATCCCAGCAACCCTAAATCTAATTGTCTTGATGAAATCGGCTCCTCTCGCATGTGCGTCCCGGGCAGTGCTTTGCAGCTGCGAATTGGCACCTCCCACACTTGCGTCCCAGGCAATGCTCGATTGCTGCTAATCAGCTACTCCCGCATGTGCATCCTAGGCAGTGTTCGGCTGGCAGCAGCGCTTGCGTGGATCATCTCTTGCTAGCTCGTTGGCTCACCATCACCTCTTCCTCGCACTCTCGTGCATTCTCTAGTTCTCTTCCACGGCTCTCAAATACTCGCTCACACCCACTGCAAGGTCTAGTCAACCTGCATGCTCTTCGAATCTTTCTCGTACCTTTGGAGTTTTTGGTACTAGAGCATTCTCTTTGACATCTGTAGATTACTGGTATTCTTTTGCATTTGTTTTATATCATTTGTGTTAAATTTCATTCCTTAAATCTTTTAAAATTTTTTTGCTATATTGTAGCTCCTGTAGTTTGCATGTTTCTATTTTTTAAAAAGATGTTTACAATTGCATTTAATTTGTTTTGATTTGTGCACTATATGAATAATCGTTTATACATATATAATTGTCGTGGCTTTCGCTTAGGCAATAATATGTCTAATGCTCTAGCTTGGATAAAAATGTGGTGAACATGTATTTGATTTATTCATGATATCTATTTAATTTGTTCGTCACATATAACTTTTAAGTTTTAAGATAGATTTGATACTTTTCTATATGATTTATTTATTAAATTTATCATATATTTGTCATGAATAAGAATAAATATAACTATAATTTATATCTAATTTAATTCTTAGAAAAATTTATGAATGTCTCAAGCTGAAGAATCTGCTAATAACAGGGAATAATTTTTTTTATTGTGGAAATATATAACAAAGTTCGATATCGTTGGGCATGGTGGTGGTAATAAATTGTTTAAATATAATTATTGTTATGCTAAGCTAAGGGGCATATATTCTAGAATAAAAGCACATCTATTAAAATTATCAGGATTTGTGATCCGAGAATATCATAAAGTAAAAGATCATAAAATAATTGCAATGCAAAAGTTGGATGAACAAGCAAAAAAAGCAAAAAAAAAAAAATACTCAGATATGAAAAGTACCTTTTTCATGTGTAACGCCTACAAGAGCTAGTTCAATGGTTTTTAGTGTATTATCCAATAGATCTAAGAATGAAGATATTTGAGCTTAGGAAAAGAAAAATAAATGAGGGATCATTTATTAAAAAAGCCTTCAATATACAAGCAAGAGAACATTTGAATGAAGCTGTTGCTCGAATTTTCTATTTATCGGGTTTGGTTTTTCATCTAGTAAGAAATCTATATTGGGTTGATATGTTAAAGATTACTACAAGTACTATAATTTCAAGTTATATACTTCCTAGGTACATTAGTTTGAGGACAACTCTTTTGCAAAAGAAGAAAGTCAATATAAAAAAGACAACTATTGCCTATTAAGAAAATGTGGTGTTTAAAGGGTATTACAATTATCTCTGATGGGTGGTATGATATTTAAAGAAGACCTTCAATCAATTTTATGGTAATTTGTGACTATTTTCCTATATATATTTCTTGGTGTTGTAAATTATGAAGGAGAGTGTAAGGACAAACATTTTTTATTTCTCTAATGAGATATATTATTATGGAGATTGGGACAGAAAAAATTGTTCAAACTATTATTGATAATATTTCTGTGAGAGCATTAATAAAGGAATAATTTTCTTATACCTTTTGGACTCATTGTGTTGTCTATATCTTAAATTTGGTACTAAAAAATAGATGTTCTGCAAAAAATAACATTGAAGTTAATGAAATTACATATGAAGAATACCATGGATCTCAAAAGTAGCAAGTGATATAATTTTTATAAAATATTTTATCATGAATCATGCTATGTGGTTAAGCATGATTAATGAACATGTGAAGTTGAACATGCTGACTATTATAGAAACTCATTTTGCATCAGTAATTGTAATGCTCAAGAGGTTTAAAAGAATAAAATAAGGATTAATCAATATGATTGTTTGTAATAAGTAGAGTCTTTATAGGGAGATTAGCATTAAAAAAGCAAGATTCATTAAGGAGAAAATCTTGGATGATATTTAATGGGATAAGCTTAATTATATTTTTGACTTTAATGAGCTCAAATATAAGATATTGAGAGCTGATGACACTGATGTGCTACGTCTTCATCTAATATATGATATATGAGATACTATAATAGAAAAAAATAAAAACAATTATTTTTAGACATGAAAAAAAAGTGATATGGAGCATTCTATTTTCTTCAATAGCAACACTCCATAGCAAAAGTGATATGGAGTATTTATGTTATTTTGATTGAAAGATGAAGAAAAAGCAACACTCCACTACATTATTTAGTATATTCGTTGAACCCAAAGTAAATAAAATAACTAAAATTTTTATATTATCATAATTAATATTTTTATATTGCGCCCCACTACATTAATTTTTATTATTTTATATTTGTATAAATTTTGTAGCCAAAATTTTTTTTTTGAAGCTTCTAATAGAGTTGCTCTTAATAATGATTCTAAAATATAATAAGAAAGAATCAAATGCTTAAAGAAACTCTTACCCGACAAAGAAGAACGAAAACTTATTAATGCCAATTTGCAAGATATTTTCGATAACAAAAAATAATTGGTGATGCGGATTGTATGGCGGATAGAATAATGTTAGATCCTCTTGCATGGTGGACAATTTATGGTGCTGATGGCAAATATATATAAAAGTTGGCTATAATATTACTTAGTTAACCTCGTCTTCTTGTTATGAAAAGAACTAGAGCACATATTTATTCATACATTTAATGAAAAAGAATAAGATTAATCCATAATTTGCTCAAAGTTTAGTGTACGTCCATAATAATTTACATCTTCTATCTATAAAGAATAAGCATTATATGTGTTGACATGAGATATAAAGGATAACAAGAAACACCGAAAAAGAGAGAGAGAGTCCTGAGAGACGGCGGCGCTTAGAGGGGTAAACCTGTTGGTTAAGGCTTAAAGAAGAGAGAGAAAAAAATACCCAGAGCAGCACACAGAGATTTAAGGTGGTTTAGGGAGTAGTTCCCCTACATCCACCGAACGATCAGCTGAAGGATTTCACTATAGAAAAAGGATAGCCGTTGGGGCTCATACAATGCTTAGAAAGAAAGAAAGAGAGGGAGAGAGAAAGAGAGCTCCTCAGTTGGGGCTCTCATACAATGTGAACAAGGGGACCAGAGAATCGTCTATGTCCTGGTAGTTGTTCTCCCTTTTCCACCACCTCCTTTGCTGAAGACTATTCAAGGGTATTTATAGGAGGTGGATTGTACAACTTTGTCCTGTTTTTCTAGAGAAAAGGAGATGAACAAACTCTGGGCTCGCGCTGCTTGTCGGCCGCTGGAGGGACCAGAAGCAACAAAAGGGAAGCATGATCTTTTAGTATTCGTGCGGCTTCTAGGGATCCGTGGTGGCTGAAGCATGCGGATATTTGATTTGCGGGTTTGAAAAAAGTGTTTTATAAGGGGAACGACGCGATCGGGCCACGCCGACTGTGACAGGTACAGCTAAGTAACAACGTCATCGATGTTAGCAGGAATGGTACTGGCTCGTCGGGGATGAGGCTTGGTTGAACCCTCGTGGCCGAGGTTTGATTGAAGTTTGAGATCTGCGAAAATAGATGAGTGAATTAATAAATAAATAAATAAAGGCTAAATATCAGCTCGGCTCCACGTGTACGGCAGACAGGGATGCAACGCTGGAATCACGTGTTAACAATATGAAAGAGATTTTTAAAATATAGAATTTTGCTCCGGACACAATATCATTGGTGGAGGATATATATATATATAAATATATATATATATATATATATATATATATATATATATATATATATATATATATATATTTGAAGTGACTGAATTATTACTTAATGAGTTTGAGTTTGAGGTGATGTTGTTAGATGACGATGAAAAGAAATGAGTCGAAAAAATTAGTGATGAAGATACTTTTGAGAATACTAAACTATGAAAATTGGTGAATTTTTAGTTTTTTATTGTCAAATACTTGTTTATTTTAATATTTGGGTGTGTTATTTTATAGTAGTCCTGCAATTAATTTTTTTATTTTTATTTTTTTAATTAGTGAATACATTGAAACTGAGTATAATTTTGTTTGTTCTCTTTTAGTATTTATTTGTTGGGACATTTTACATGCATGTCACACAAATCTTTTAATATTACACCACACACATTTTCTTCACAAAATTTACGCTATAGAGTGTGAAGAAAGTATATGTGATGTTATATATGAAGATTTATATGACATGTATGTAAAAATTTCTTATTTGTTTTGTGTATAATGTTAGCGTGAGGACACAATTTTGAGCCACTCTCCTACCAATGGTTGTGTGTTAACCACTCTAGCTTTAAGATCGATACTTTATTAATTTTATTTAATTTAAATTATTATTATTGAGTATATAAATTTTTTTAAAAAATAAAAATAATAGAGATGTGGGGGATTGAACCTCGTGGTTCTCGCATACAAAGTGAACGCTCTACCAATTGAGCTACATTTCATTTTATTTTTTGAGCTTTATATATAAGTTTTGTTATCATATATCTGTCATATTCAATCATGTCCGTGTTATATATTTAAAAATTAATCATATCATTATATCGTATCATATTATGTTTTCGTATTATATTCGTATTTCATAGATTAGAAAAAAGAATAGAAAAGGAAATAGAAAGACAAGGGGCGCTACAGAGAGAGAGAGAGAGAGGGAGAGAGTAGGGGTTAAATAGTTGTTTATTAAAAAAGAAAAATTATACATATATTACTAACATCTAACTGTTTTATATATTTAATATTTAAATTTTTAAAATATATAAAAATTATAATATTTATTACATTTATATCATCATTTTGTAGTATTGAATTGCAGATAAGATACAATTTTTATATGATTTTTGTGATTAATAAGTAATATTAAAAATTTAAATATTAAATATATAAATTAACTAATTTTAAGTGATATGAATGTAATTACTTTTATTAAAATTTAATAAGAAAAAGTGATCAGAGAACTATAATTAACATAACTAAAGATCTAAAAAATAAACTTACGTAATATTATTTTTGAATTTTGAACTCATGATATTTTTATTTTTAAATTATGAACCTACCTAATATAATTTTAGAGACTTGAATATAATTTATTTATTTCAAAATTATGAACCCATGATATTATTTTTAATCTAAAAAATATATATGATATTTACCTTTGTGGAGTTTATAAAAATTACTTATTATTTTTTTGAGATAAATAAAAGCTACTTGTCAATGTTTTTTTTAAGATACTAATTTGAAAGAGCAACCGAGTTTTGAAACGTTATAGTTTTCACAGTTTATGTTGAATTTTAGTTGAAATTATTGGAACTCATCTTTCTTTAAAAAATAACATTTAATAATTATATTATTTATAAAATTTAAATAATTTATAATAAAAAATTGAAATTATTGATACTAAAACTGTCAAAGCAGCCGAAGAAAAAATCAAAACCGTGTTTTAAAATCTTATTCTATTTGTTTTTTTTATCCATCATTTTTTAATTTAATTTTTTATAATCTTATCATTTTTTGAATTTTAGCTCCGCTGCAGTGACTGCGAAACCTACTCATTACTTTAAATATTTTTATTTCTATAAATTTCATTATTGATGCTTTATTTGCGAAACCTACCCTCCTCCATTATCTTATGAAAATTTTATTTTCATAAATTTCGCTACTCATGCAATATTTCCTGAAACCAACTCTTTTATCACCTGACAAAATTTTTACCATTTTTTCTTAATTATATTATAAGTGATATCTTTTTAGATTGTTTTGAAATAATTTATATTAGTATATAATTTAATTAGTTAGTTAAATAATTTTTTTAATAATTATAAAATTATAAAATTGCTTTTAAAATAAAAAAATATTTTAAAATATGTAATTATATGGACAACTATATTGAATACATATCCTATATATATGCTATGATTAGGTCTACTCGGCACGGGATCAAGATCTGACGTTGAATCGGCGATCACGGCGGATCCAACGCACCATGTGATCCTCAACCAGATACTGGAACGTGGCGGGACCCATCCTTTCTAAGACTGGGGCTTGGTGCCCAACTGCCCATGCTGGTTTGAAATTTACTTTGGGTGCAATATGGGCCGGTGGGCTTGCATCAGGCCCGGTTCATCGAAAAATACTTGGGTTCGGAGAGCTCGTCACGTCACCTTTTCATACACCAATTAAATGGCGACAGCTGGCAGCGGGCGGCCCACTGCAGTTGAGTTTGGAGATCGATATACTTGTTATAAGTATAAAAGTGCTTGTTATAGACATAAATGTGCTTTTATAAACATAAAAGTGTTTGTTATAGGCATAAATGTGTTTAGTTATATATATTTATACTTATAACAAGCATATTTATGATTATAATAAGTATATTTAGACATAAAAGTGCTTATTATAGGCAAAAATATGCTTATATAGATATAAATGTATTTATTATAAGCATAAATGTGATTGTTATAAACATAAAGGTGCTTTTTATAGGCTGTTATAGGCATAAAGGTGCTTGTTATAGGCTATATACATAAATATGTTTGTTATATACATAAATGTATTTATTATATGCATAAATGTACTTGTTATAAACATAAATATATATAACTAAGCACTTTTATGTCTATAATAAGCACTTTTATATCTATAACAAGCAATTTTATACCTATAACAAGCACATCGATCTCCGAACTCAATTACAGTGGGCCGCTCGCTGCCAGCTGTCGCCATTTAATTGGTGTATGAAATGGTGATGTGGCGAGCTCTCCGAACTAAATATTTTTCCAATTCATCACGCAGATTCGCCATAACTCATATACTATCGAATAACTATCCATAAAAAAGCATTTTTTACGTCCATATTATTTAAAAAAATTGTAATTATCTATACACTATCTTAATATTTTAATTTACTTATATTTCATTTTTATGATTTTTTATAATTAATATTTTTAACTCAAATTATAATTTTATAAAATACTTTGGTTATATATATGAAAATGAAAAACTAAAAAAAATGATATATAAGTAAATTAAAATATTTAGATGGTGTATAGATAAATAAAATGTTTCATAATAGTATACATATAAATGCCCTCAAAAAATCCAAATAATAAAAAAAGATAGGTTGATCTAAAATAGTATTTAAACGGTAATTTTTTTAGCATACTATTCATCTCAAAAGTGAATATATTTGATTAAAAATTTAAAATAAGGCATTTGATTTAATATTATCTTCATGTTATATTATGTTGGGAAATTAATTATTTTATTTAATAATATATATATATATATAGATAATTATGTAAAAATTTTAAAAATTATTATTCAAAAAATAAAATCTAACAATACTTTAAATAATATAATATTAAAATAATTTTTGATTTGATAATTTTAATCTAGATTTCAAGCTGCTTGCTTAAAATTAATTTCTGATTTGATAATTTTATTTTAAAATTTATAGTAATTTAAAAATAATGTTATTTTGAGATAAAAAAGAAATTAATGCCAAATTTAATTATAAAATTAATGTAGAATTTAAATTATGATTTTTACATAATATTAATTTAAAATTTCATATTTACATAATCAGTTAATAAATTAAAATTAATGATCTTATTTTTACTCATTAGTTTTAATTTGAATTCTTATTTTATAAACATGAAAAATTACATTTTATTTTTTTAATATTAAAACTTATACTAAAATTGAACTACAAATTGGAATCTCGCCCGGCTTTACCCGGTGAAACGGCAACCCCCATCACACGACTCAGTGGGGACTGCTATCGATATTACCGTATTGCCATTCCACGTTGCCAGGTCATGGTGTCCCAAAATGAAGTCGTCTATTTGGTTCGGTTATCATTACGCTGCTTCAGACGCGTAGTTTTATAGGAGCAAACAAAGCGGTCAATACGTGGCTTGATCCTGTCCGTCCATGGCCACCGCGGATAAAGATCTAGCGGTGCGCATTTGAGCGATAAGGTAACTCGGCCGTTTCCTTTTTTTTTTTTATCGAATTTGGCTGTTTCAATTTCTCGCGATACAAATAATTCCTTGGCCACGCGGCAACTCGACTGTGGGAGGCAAAATTTTTTGAAATAACTGCGTGAAAGGAGGGGGCGGCCGTTATGGCGTTGTACTCCGAGGGGGAAATTGGAAAAGAAGAGATGGTAAAAAAGTAAATTACTAGGAGTTTTTTTTTTTCTTTTTTTCTTTTTTTATTTGACTGGGAAAGAAAATTTGCTATTTTCTCCCTATATAAACCCCCCTCGCCTCTCATGCAATTCTCGCCAGCTTCCCATCCTTCCCTGTCATTTTTATCCGTTGGCCTGCACCGTTAGGTTTTCGGCATCCACCGCGTCTTTCTTCAGCTTCTGGTCCTTCCCCGACGCCGCCGCTGCCGGCGTTAGGTACTCCTTCCCCGCCTTTTTCTCCTGTTTTCTTTTATTCCGTCCATACGATCTGGTTTTCCTTCGTGGGTATCGACTCTCTAGGGTTTCCGGCGCTTCTCTCCAAATTTCTACCGTTCGCAGATTCCAGATCTGTGTTCACGGCAGATTCGCCCCTTACCTTTCTGCGGTTCCCGGTCAAACAATCCCTTCTTTTCGTCTGAAAAAAAAATCCTTGATCTTTTTGTTTCTGCCTTCTTCTGAAAGGTCGGCGTGGGGATATACGATCCTTGTAACGGCGAGTTGAGCTTTCAATCCCCTTTTTCTTCCTACTTCTGCTTCTTTTGGGGGGGTAGCCGGGGCTCCGGCCTCGGCGGGTTACAAAGCCCCCTTCTCCTCATCCAGATCTGATAGCAGAAACCTAGTTTTTTTTTTCTTTTTCAATTTTTTAATTTTTTGAACGGGAAGAGATGCCGGCCCTGGCTTGTGTAGACGCTGCGGTTCGTCCTGGCTACGGCTTGGCCTGGGATGGCTCTCTTCCCGCGCCGGGAGCATTTCCCGGCGGCACTCCTGCGGCCGCAACCATCCCCACCCTCTTCGAGCACCCTGCCCCCTGGTCCACCGACCTGTCGGCCGCCCTCTACAAGATCGATGGCTGGGGAGCCCCTTATTTCACTATCAATGGCGCCGGAAACATCTCCGTCCGTCCTTTTGGCTCCGCAACCCTCCCCCACCAGGAAATTGATCTTCTGAAAGTCGTCAAGAAAGCATCGGTTCCTAAATCCGCCGGTGGCCTCGGCCTCCAGCTTCCCATCATCGTCCGACTCCCCGATGTCCTCAAGAACCGCCTAGAATCACTCCACTCTGCTTTCCACTTTGCCATCCAGTCGAATGGCTATGATTCCCATTACCAGGGGGTTTACCCTGTTAAGTGCAATCAGGATCGTTACATCGTTGAAGATATCGTCGAGTTTGGATCTCCTTTCCGTTTCGGCCTTGAGGCCGGATCCAAGCCGGAGCTCCTCCTTGCAATGAGCTGCCTGACCCGGGGAAGCCCCGACGCGTTCCTCATCTGCAACGGCTACAAGGATGAAGAATACATCTCCCTTGCTCTTATGGCGAGGAGCTTGGATCTCAATACCGTGATTGTTCTTGAGCAAGAGGAGGAGCTTGATACGGTGGTGGAAACCAGTCGCAAGCTCGGCATCCGTCCTGTTATTGGCCTCCGGGCGAAGCTGAGAACCAAGCATTCCGGGCACTTCGGTTCCACCTCCGGCGAGAAAGGCAAATTCGGGCTGACGACTACACAGATCCTCTCGGTGGCGAGAAAGCTTCAGAGGCTTGAGATGCTGGAATGCCTTCAACTCTTGCATTTTCACATCGGATCTCAGATTCCGTCCACCGTCCTTCTTGCCGATGGTGTTGGCGAGGCGGCTCAGATCTACTGTGAGCTCGCCAGACTTGGCGCTGGGATGCGAGTCATCGACATTGGCGGCGGCCTCGGAATCGACTACGATGGGTCCCATTCCAGCGGGTCCGATGTGTCCGTCAGCTACGGCCTGGACGAGTATGCTTCTGCGGTAGTTCGCGCCATCCAGTTCGCCTGCGACCGGAAGCACGTTCGCCATCCCATTATCTGCAGCGAGAGCGGCCGAGCGCTTGTCTCTCACCACTCTGTTCTGGTCTTTGAAGCTGTCTCTTCTACCGTAGTTGAGCCAGAATCTGTTGGGCAAAACCTCGCCTACCTCCTTGACGCTCTGGAAGACGAATCTCGCGCTGAATACCGCAATCTGATGGCTGCAGCGGTGCGCGGTGAGTACGATTCCTGCCTTGTGTATTCCGATCAGCTGAAGAAGCAGTGCGTTGAACAATTCAAAGACGGAATTCTCGGCCTCGAACACCTGGCTGCTGTGGACGCACTCTGCGATCTGGTAGCCAGGGAGACCTGCGCTACCAGTCGTCTGCACACCTACCACGTCAACCTCTCGATCTTCACATCAATTCCGGATTTCTGGGCGATCGGGCAGCTCTTCCCCATCGTTCCCATCCACCACCTTGACCGCCGTCCAACGGTAAACGGCGTGCTGTCAGACCTCACCTGCGACAGCGACGGGAAGCTTGACAGGTTCATCGGCGGGAGGGGAAGCCTCCCTCTCCACGAAATCTCCTGCGGCCTCGAAGTCGGCGGTTACTATCTGGGGATGTTTCTTGGCGGGGCTTACCAGGAGGCGCTCGGCGGACTCCACAACCTCTTCGGCGGGCCGAGCGTTGTGCGCGTGGCGCACAGCGAGGGTCCCCACGGCTTCGCCGTGACGCGAGCCATGGCGGGCCCCTCGTGCGCCGACGTCCTTAGGGTGATGCAGCACGAGCCCGAGCTCATGTTTGAGGCGCTCAAGCATCGTATTGAGGAGCACGGCCGCGGGGATGATGGCGGCGACATCACCGGCGGTCTGTCCCGCGCCTTCCACTCCATGCCTTACCTGGTCTACTCTTCCGGCGACGAGTCCATGGCGGCAGAGCCCGACGAAGCCGTCGTACCCGGCGTCTACGATGACGAGGACGAGGAGTGGGAGATCATGCGGTGCTTGAGCATGTGATCGATTGGCTGCTTCCCACAAGTGATCTTCTTGGAAGTAAATCTATGGAGTGTCTCTCTCTCTCTCTTTCTTTCTTTAAGTACCATATCATCGTCTGTTAAATTTCGTCGTTCTATAGATTCCATCTCTAGCGTGATGGTGAATGTTTAAAGATAAAGTGGGTGTGCGGTGCAGCAGACCTCTTTGTTTATGTTTCCTTCTGGCATTTTTAAATCATGAGGGATCCTCAAGGATGAAGTCATGACACTTGTAACGTGTGAATGGTGGTTTTATTTGTGGACCTGTTGTTGGCTTTGTTTGATCTTTTTGTTCGTTCGGTGGGGCGGCTGCCGCTGAATATTCCCAGTTGAAAAATGTAGAAAATAAATCATTAGGATAAATTACACTGAGGTCCTAATAGATTTCATTCTGTTCATCTTTCACTCTGATTCATGTTTCTTTGAAATATTTCATTAGGTCATGCTTACTGTAACTTGGCTTTGATTGATTTTGTTTTTTCTCCTTGTTGAAATGAGAAGAAAATTATTAGGATAAGTTACGATGAGGTCCTACAGATTCAGATCTTCTTTCCCCCGACCATATTTCTTTATATATTTCATTAGTTCATGCTAACTGTAACTTGAACTTACCGACTAATTGGACACTTATTAAACCCAAACTAATTTATCTTTTAATTTCTTTTATTGTCCTCATTTTGTGCCCTTCTCATTCTATGTCGAGAAAGTTATGTCGAGAAAGTTGAGCGAGAAAAGGGTTAGATAATTTTTTTTTTGATCATATGGTTAATTTTGTGGGCACTATGGTCTATAATTTAGTTTAATTTTAATTTAACATATCATATTACATAAAATTTAATATTAAAAATTAATTTTATTTTATATTTTATACATATTATTAAACTAATTAATAATTTATATTATATTTTTTTTACATATTTTAACATAATAGTTAATTTTATTTTATATTATTCATCATTTTTAATAAAAATATATTTATATTCAAATTTAATTTTAAATTTTTTAAAATTTAATCTTACAAACTAATATGTGTAAATAAAATGAAAACACTGGAGATGGAGCTGGAGGGATAGACCAGTTCATTTTATTGCTTATTTTTTCTGGTTCAAACAAAAACTTCCTAAACTTAAGATATTGGCTGTAAAGTTTGGAGGTTGAATATTCATGAATTTTGTAGTCTTTTGTGAAAGTCCTGATATAATGGTCCAAATTGATGCATAGATTTTTGAAAATTTTCTTATAAGTCTCTGTGGTTGATAGTATATTTTAAATTAGTCTATTTAATTCTTGTTAAATTTATGCCTCCTTAGGAGAAAAGAGAGAGAATAGTTTAACATGAAGGATTTTAAAATTTATGAATTTATTAATTTCATAATTTACTTCAAAGATTTTAAAATTTATAGATTAATTTGAAGCGTGCTATTAAACTCAGTGGACAAAGATCAATTTGTCAGAGGTTAAAATCTTGATTTTATTTGATAATAAGATCAATTTAATTTTGACATGAAACTTCTGTTATTAGTTTAAAAATAAAATTAGCATGTGAAATAAAATGAAAATTTTTATATTAAAAATTATATAATAGTATTATAAAATTTAATTTTAAGATTATTTTTTAAATTTTTATGATTAATAAAATATTTTAATTTTTGATATGATTAATTTAATTTTATTATCAAATGGGACTAGAGGGCTAAGGGGAGGTTGTTGACTACTGTGAAGGGCGTTCATCCTCTAGGTGTTTGGCATTAGAATGAGATCATCCTCGGCGATCATCTTCTACCTATTCTTGCGATATTCAAATCATCTAAAAAAAGCCGGCAAATTTGTCCCAACGAATATATTCTTACCTCGGAGACCATATAGATTTATGAAGAAATCTCTAAGGAGTATTTTTATCGTTATTATGTGTGATACGACGATGATGTGCTCTATGTTGAGGACATAATTTTTCTGATCAAGCTCTTTTGACTTTGTGGCAAACTGAGCTGTGCCCAACGCATAATTTGGCTGCAGCTAATACTGTGCATTGAGAAACCCATTTTTTATATTATAAGATAAGACAAGATTATATATTTCTATATAATGTTAAATCTTGTACATAATATTTTGTAGAACAATTACATGTGAAATTATTAAATAAATTTGAGTATCTTGAGAATGGTGAATGATAACATCTGAATGAATCCTCCTCTATCTGTCAAAAATAATATATTTTTTTCAAAAAGGAGAAATTATTGTGTTCGGATGAAGCACCGTCCGAACGTCAATCAAAAGCCGTCATGTGTGTAATACAGCTGAGTCTGGGTATACATCTGGAGTGCTTCATTCGGACGCAATAATTTCTTCAAAAAAAAAAACTCAAAAGAGGTGAAGTGTAGAATAAAAAGAGAAGCTTTATTTATTTATGGCAAATTTTACTTCATTGTTTTAAGTAGTTTAACTTTTATTTAATTTCTTTAATGATAGATTAGAGTTATGACCTAATTATTTGTGATTAACAATTTATTTAACAGATATTTAATTTAATGTTATTTTTATATTATATTATTAAAAAACTAATTATTTATTTTAATAATATTTTTAAATAATTTTAAAAAAATTTATGAAATTATTATTGAAAAGATAATATTTCAATATTATTTAGATAATATAACGGAATATCAAAATATTATCGAAATAAATACCTCGCCTTGTCATAAGATAAACACTTTCACCAATGCCATCGATATTAAAATAATCTAATGTATCATCAGGGTTGTTAGCATCAAATGCCAACAAATGCCATCGATATTTATTAGCAGGATTCAAGCAGGCCGGGTAAAATGGAGAAATGCTTCTGGAGTGTTATGCGATAGAAAAATCCCATCCAAAATTAAAGGTAAATTTTATAAAACTGTAGTAAGACCAGCGATAATATATGGTGCTGAATGCTGGCCTGCAAAGAAGAAACATACAAATAAAATAAATGTTGCAGAAATGAGGATGTTAAGGTGGATGTGTGGATATTAACACAAAGGATAGAATGAGAAAATGAGTATCCGAAGGAGAAAGTTGGTGTTGCACCAATTGAGGATAAAACTTAGAGAAAGTCGGCTTCGATGGTTTGGACATCTAAATCGCAGGCCAATTGAAGCTCCGTTAGAAAAAATTGATTACTGATTTTGCCCATGTACAAAGAGGAAGAGGGAACCAAAAGAAGACATGACAAGAAACTATAAGGAGTGATCTTAGTTACTTAATTAGATAAGAATTTAGTAACTGATAGAGCGCAATGGAAACAAAGGATTTCATGTAGGCCGACCCCACCTAGTGGATTACAAGCTTGGTTGTTGTTGTTGTGTTGATTTCTCTCAGTTATGTGAGAAAAGACCAGTGAAGAAAATATCTCAAATCCAAAGATATTAATTAATATGTACAAAATAATTTCCAATATGCTTAAATTCTATGATAATTGAAGGGAAACAATATATACAAAATGATTTTTCCTACGTCTTAATAATAATTTCACAAAATTTAAAAATCCCAATTGAAATGATTATTAGCCATATAGCATTAATAAGTTTTCAGACATCAGGGAAAAAAAAAAAACTAAAGTAGGAATTGTAATTTTAATTAAAATTTAATTTGCTTGTCTCGAACTATCGTTAATGGAATGAATATGTGTCACAAAGTTAATAAACGAAACCCTGCCTTAACTTATTTCAGGATGAGTTGGATTTATGTATAATACAATTATTTCCGCTCTGATTAATGATTTGTAATTAATTAAATAAAATTATACAAATTTAAGATTAAAATAATTTAAATAAGTATTATATTCTAATTTTGATTTTAAAAAATTATTATAAGTATGTGGTGACGCAGGAAAGGTCGGGGCGAAGCGGAATGAGAAGGGTATAAAATAAGAGAAAGAAATAAAAAAAGGGGCGGTCAATACTAATAATATTAGAAGCGGGACGGGGTGGGGGAAGGTATAGGATAAGTATGAGTAATGATTAAAAATTGTGAGATAAAATATAGGGGTAATTCCACTAAGGATCCTGAGGTATACTCGGCTTGCCACGCTGGTCCACAATTTTAAAAAACATGCACACACACAATTATTTACTATATAAGTCATTGTGGTTCTTAACATTTACCAAAAAAGCTTCCAAATAAGGTCCAATTAAACAGTTTTTGTTAACATTCCGTTAAATAAAATTTTAATTAAAAAAATTTATAATTTTTTTTAATGTGAAATTACAATCGTACCCCCCGCACGTGTCACACGCACCGAACTGCGCTCGGAGCGCGGCTGCAGCGCCGTCGCCGGCGGCGAACATCCACGCGTCGTTGCGCGCAAAACTTCCGGACGGCGCTTCTCGACAAGCGGGCGTGCGCGCGCGCCTGCTCGCGCGCTTCCTCGGTCAGCGGCCGCGCGAGTCCGGAACGCCTCTCGCAGGCGCCGGGGCTGACGTCGCGCGCCGTGCGCTGGCGCGGCTGACGCGCGGACGCGCGCAGGGGCACACCGAAAATTTTAAAAGGTATTATAAAGGATATTTTCGTAATTTTTGACAGTGTTTAACGAAAAACTGTCACAGAAGGCCACAATGACTATATAGTAAATTTTCTGGACCGTTTGGCATGTTTTTAAAATTGTCGACACGTTGGCAAGCCGAGTACCTAAGGGCTTATGAATTCCCCTAATAGATATAACCTCATATTCCACGCGTGTTGTGTTCTTTAACTCAAGCTTAGCCTTATAAACAAAATTAACTTAACCCTTAAACATAGAAAACGCGCATTCAAATGAAATTTATCCGTCTGTTAAAACGATTCTATTGAATTGGTTCGATTATGCATGTCCAAAGTCTGGTTGCTTACGACTTGGAGTCTTTCACATCTAAAAAAAAAATCCTTATTTTAAAAAATTTAAAAATAAAATTTTATACGTAGTACAAATTTGAAACATTTTCACATGTTCTATATTTCAAACATAAATAAATGAACGTTAATGTTAATATATACACATATTGTTCGACGTTAGGATTGTTGGGATCCCAGGCAAACACGAAAGAAAGAGAGATTCCGGGAGACGGCGGCGCAACAAAAGGGGGTGAGCCTGTTCAACAAGAAGCTCAAGGAGAGAACCAGTTCCGGGAAATACAGAGAAACACACAAGATTTAAGTGGTTCAGGAGATGATCCCCTACGTCCACCGCAAACGATCAATGGAAAGATTTCACTATAATAGGAAAAAAGTAGCCTTCAAGCTTGTTAACAATGTTCTTGAAAGAGAAAGAGGGAGAAAACCAGCCCTCAGTTGGCCTAGTTACAATAGATTATTTTTTCTTTTTTTTTTTTTTTTTTTTCTTTTTTTTATTCTTGATGATGCCATCCCTCCTTTTTACTTTCTGGTAACTGTTCAGCGTTTTATAAGTCATTGGGGTGTAAGCTCCACCCTGGTTTCCGGAGACAAATGATGGAAATGGGCTCTGAGGCGGCCGCTTATCTGCACTGGGATGTTCGCAGGCTTCAGGAATACTCTTTTAATGCTACACCCTCTTCTGGGGATGAACCGCCCGTACGGAGTTCGCGGGGTTATGAGTTGACGTGACGGGTG
The DNA here is from genome assembly GCA_002786265.1 of Apostasia shenzhenica. Taxonomy (NCBI): domain Eukaryota; kingdom Viridiplantae; phylum Streptophyta; class Magnoliopsida; order Asparagales; family Orchidaceae; genus Apostasia; species Apostasia shenzhenica. The sequence continues at coordinate 2,606,402 of KZ451959.1, forward strand.
TTACCTGTACCCTCGTGTCGGAAGGTACCCGAGGGTTACCCCCACCTTATTGTTCGTGGCGAGGGTTGCTGAACCTCTGGACGAGTATGACCCGAGCTGCTGAGCCCTCGCCCAAAGTCAAAAAGTTGAAGTTACAAATCAAATCACCGATGACAGAGGCGCACGTGTTCGGCAGGATGCACAAAGGAAGCCAAAGCGTGTTAATACCAAGGCCTCCACTCGCTGCGAAATTGTCCCAGAG
>KZ451960.1:9169-82601 GCA_002786265.1 Apostasia shenzhenica
TAAACCCTGTATAAACCGTAAACCCCGTAAACCGTGTAAACCCCGTAGACCCCATAAATCTCGTAAACAGCGTAAACCTCATAAAACCCGCGTAAACCCCGTACAAAGTTTACGGTTCGTATGGAGTTTACTGTTTGTACGAAGTTTACGGTTTGTATGGGGTTTACGTGGTTTAAAGTCTTAGGACTAAAGACACATGATAAAGGAGTAGGGATTTATTCTTCTATTTCCTCATAATCGCTTAGGCACATAAATATGTTATCATAAAGTTACAATATATTTTTATATCATTTAAAATTCAACACGATCTGAGCTTTCCATTGTCACAACTAATGCAATTGACTTAAAATCTACAGCAGCAACTAACCGCTATGATCTCACTCGGCCTCTTTAGGTTTCATGGATAATAGAGAAAATCATGTTGGCTTATATATTTATATCATATAAATCTCATCTTAGCTTTTACTACGGTAACTAGTCACATATAATTGATATATAAGGGTCTCTGTCTTCTTACATGCAAATAAACAATCACTATTTGATTATGTCTCAACTCATTATAACTAAAATTCTTATTTAGTAAAAGAGGTGAATGTTCATGTGAGAACACTTAAATCTTATTGACATATTAATCTCAATGTGCTAGTACTAAAAAATATGTTCAATAAATGAATATCATCAAATCTAAATAAATTAATTATATGATTAATGGATTTACACATATAATAGGAAAAGTTACGTTCTTTAAAATCCAAAAGTCTCTATATGCATACAAAATTGATTTTTTACCAAAACTTTTGTAAAAGAATCAGCTAACATTATTCTCATTGGAATGTGTTGCAAGACCACCTCTTTCTGCATCATCATCTCTGTGGTACCTGATATGAAAAAGGATCCAACGCATCTCAAATATACGTATAAATTTGACATTAAGAATAAATAAAATACGCATGGAATGCATTATATATAGGCTGTTATCTACTAAATACCGTCCCGCCAGTACCTTATTGGGTATCCTATTTTGATAATCTGACTATCCTTAGTTAACATATATAGTCGAGTACGGCATGCAACCACACCAATTACTATTGATATCATGCAACTAGTAATCAACCGCTGGGCATTACTTGTTGTCACGGCTCAAAGATATTTAAGTCAAATTAATTATAGTTTTATTATAATTATATTGTTGGATGGTTGCTATTGTAATGTTGAAAATTAAAGAATTGCATGCTTAAATAAATTTTAATGAATTATTAATATGTAAATATAACTTTTGCAGGTGCTGTCTCGATATTTATCACCTATAATAAATAAAATTCTGCTTGCCCGCTCCTTCAAGTATCCTCTCTTTTTTATAAAAACAAGGTCTTGCCTCTCCTTCCTGTGAGAAAAAAGGAAACGTCAACCTCTCCTTCAGAACGAAGCAAATCGGACAAGAACAAAGACTCTGGAATCAAATGCTAGCGTTTCGGTTAACTCTCCGATTCCTCTTTTTCGCAGCTGCAGGACTCCTGCCTGCGGTTGCCCCGGTTTGCGCCGGCTGGGAGTTCTTTGAACCTTTCAATGTTAGCTACGATCATAGGGCCCTGATCATCGGCGGTAAGCGCCGGATGCTCATCTCAGCTGGATTTCATTACCCTCGGGCTACCCCCGAGGTATTTTTCTCCTTCTGTTGGACTTCTTTTGGAATTCCTTTCTCTTCCAACGAGATCTCCATAGGATTCCTTGCTAGCTCATCGTCTTAAATTAAATACAACTTTGCCAAGAAATTACCGTTTTCCCAGACGTTTTTATCGAGTTTGAAGTCAGTTCTCTGAAATTTTCGCATGTATAATTTCGAAATATTCATATGTATTTCCTGGGTTAATCCTTTGGATTTCTTGTTTTTTTGTTTGTGGTTCTTCTGACTATGGCGATATCTTCTATATGATCTAATTTTTACTGTAGAAGAAAGGGGGCGCAAATCTCGTTAGAGAAACCTCCTGCAATGAACATGCCAAATATAATGCACCTAAACGTGAAGCACTTGTTTACAAATAAAGCTTAGAATAAAGAATGACTGTGAAACACTCTTCTAGGGCATTGTATTTACAGTAAGAAAGATGCTATAGGGATTTGATGTGGGAGTAAAATGATCCACAATTGTCACTACCTAGACAACTGAAGAGATATAGGGGTGTTCAACTAACTCATACTTAGATGAAAAACAATGATCTCCCTTTGTTCTCCTTCTCATAAGCTCTAAACTTTAAACCCAGTTAAGAGGACGATAGCTTTATGGAGACTAGATCATCTTTGCTTCAAATCAACGTTGTTGGACTTAACCTCTGGATGAAGATCTCTTTGGTGCTCTCTGTCCTTACTCAGATAGAGTTTGCTCTCACCAGTAACATCAACCATATAGTGAACATCACATAACTGCCCTTTTGTAGCTGAAGAATAAAGCAGCAATTTCTAACTCGATCTTCCAAGAATGCCCTATACATCGATGGAGGCACTAAATCTTGCAGTTCATCAATAGAATAGCATTGCCCATTTTCGTAACATCTCGCAGGTTTATGTGGCTGCTTTCAAAGGACCATTTGGGATTCCTTGAACTTTTAGAAGCATGCATATCATTCAATAGAGATATCTCTTCTCAGTGAAATTCCAAACAAGTAACTCCTCTGAACTAGTGGATCTCTACAAAGACTCATGCACGCTTTGAATACTTTCACTGACGAGGTTTGCTACTCGTTGAAAGCCAAACCTGGGTCGGGTTGGGGTTTCATGGCCTCTCAAATTTTCCATCTCTATTCCCGACTTCTCTAAAACTTCACTTGTGGCTCTCCTTCGTTCAAGGGTTCAACCTTATGCCATATTGTGTTAATCCTTGTGAGTGAGGTTTCATCTTGTTGCTAAACATCAGATACGATTTCTTCTATGATGACCAACCACGAGGAACATTGTTTGAGGTTTCTCCTCAACTCCGTTTGCATCCTCATAAGGAGGGAACTCTAACAAACTCTATCTCCTAATTTATAAGATTGGTTTCAAGCTACTTTCTCTTCTACAGGCTTCGTGTTGGATCTTTGTTATTGGTTTCGTCATCATATGTTCGATAGATTTTTTTTTTTGGTGTGAATCTTCTTCAACTACAGTTTCTTCTGCTCCAGCATGTCTCTAATCCAGTGATAGTGGATTTTGACGTGCTTCAACTTTAAAATGAAAGATGAGGTTTCTCAGGTAAATTGCACTTAGAATGTCACCGAACAATAAACATTCCTCTCGATGTGATCATGTTCCTTAAGTAGCCTTTTTATCCATTGCATTTTTCCCCTTTTGTTGATGTAATTAGCTCAACTTCCGTTTTCGATAGTGCAACACACATTTGCAGTTTTGACTATCCCGAGACAACTGCCTTTCCAAGTGTGTCCAAATGCCCCGAAGTTGATTTCTGTGAGTCTTGATCTCCAACCATATTTGCTTGAATAACTAACTTCGACAACGTTTCAAAACATAGGGCCATCTTTGAGGTACCTCAAAGATATCAAAGGTTCCACTTCACAACCGCCTAATGTTCCTTCCCTCAAATGTTCCACTTCACAATCGTCCAATATTCCTTCCCTGTTTTTGATAGGAAACTACTGGCAATATCGACTACATGAGCTATATTCGACCTTGTACACACTATTGCATACATGAGCACTCCTACTATTGAAGAGTATGACACTTTCGATATTAAAGTTTTCTTTTTATTGAATATAGGGCTCTGCTTAGTGGATCATTGAAAGTGACTTCCTAAATAGGTTATAATGTGCTTTGCCTAACCCATGTTGAATCTTTAGAGAATCTTCTCAATGTAGGACTCTTGTGACAACCAAGGCTTTCTTGCTTTCCTATTCCTATATATTCATGCCTATTATTTGCTTTGTAGGACCCAAGTCATTTAGTTGAATACCCTACTAAGTTGACCGATTAGCTTCTTAATCTCTTTGACATTTCGACCAATGATTAGCATATCATTGACGTAGAGTAGTAGAGCCAGGGAGGCACCACCTTTACTATTCTTCACATGGACATAGTGATTTGAGTTAGTTCGTCAGTAATTTTGTTCAATCGTAAACAAGTTGAACTTCATGTACCTCTGTTGGGGTGCTTGCTTCAAAATGTACAACATCTTCAACCTACATGCTAAATGCTCATTCCATTCACTTCAAAGCCTTGGGGTCGAATTATGTAGATCTTGTCTTCCAAGTCTTTATGGAGGAGTGGTCTTTTTGTTCATTGTTCAATCTCGAGGTTGAGGTTTGCTGCAAGACTAATGATGACATGGATCGATGACATCTTGATTACCAGTGAGAACATCTCATTGAAATCAAGTTTGAAACCCTTCATGATGAGTCGCGCCTTGTACCACCGACAAGCAGGTACTTTGTTGAAGGATGTCATGTCCTCAAAGATCTCCTTAAAGGTTCCTCATTAGGCATTGTTGAAGATGAATCCCTGAAAATTTACTTGTCTTTTTCTTAATCATTTCTCCGATGGTTTGTTTTTCGTCAACTCCAGGGTTTTGTATTTCCCTATTAGTAGGAGCTAAACCATAATCTTTATCTTTGATGGTAATCGAAGAGGGCTGTGCCACTTTGTTCTTTTCCTCCTTGATGTCTTCATGGAAGTCGTCTTCATAGAAGACAACATCACAGTTTTGAATGACCTTCGGGTCCCATAGTCTATACTTAAACTTGTTTTGAAGGTCTGGCTTTGTGTTGTTATGTTTTCTCACGTGGACCAAATTTTGGCAACTAAATACACGTAAGTGTTTTAGGGAAATGTCTTTCCCTATCCAAACCTTTTCTGAAATTTTATGTGTTTTAGGGAAATGTCTTTCCCTCTCCAAACTTTTTTTGAAATTTCTATGTGAAGGGGCACTTGGGTGACCTATTGATGTGGTATTCTGCTGTTATAAGTACCTCAGCCTAGAGCATCTTTGGCAGCTTAGCATGTAGCAGCAGGATTCAGACTTTTCTAATTAGGGTCCAAGTCATCCTACCAATGATGTTGTTCTAAACTTTTTGGCATTATTGTATAATACCTAATACCATGGGTTCGATAGTACTTTTCAAAGGCACATACTAGGTATTCACCTCCATTATCGGTGAGTGTGCACTTTAGAGACATCCTTGTTTCCCTTTCTATAACTTTTGGAACTCCTTGACTTGTCGAAGACTTCATTCTTCATTTTCATGGGCTACACCCAATCGTTCTTTGAATAATCAGCGATTATGGTGACGAAGTAAGAGGCTACACGTTGACCTCTAACCAACATTAGAAACATCGAAGTAGACCTACTCCATGGCTTTCTTCTTTCTTTGCAAAGGTGGCTTCATGAATGACACTTTCGTCTACTTCCCTACAAGACAATCAACACACTTGTTAAGGGAACCTTCAAGCATTCAAGGACTTCTCATCATTCTTGGCTTTCATATTTATATGGCAAAGCCATTTGTGCCATACTGCCTTCTTGAATTTTCCCATGGCAACTCCCACGAGTGACTCACAATAGATTTTGGCCTTCAAGTTGTGGAGAGAGAAACAACTTATCCCATTTACTATCAAAGGCCTTTTTCAAGCTTCCATTGATTCTTCTCAACTTACTTGTGGAAATTGAGAAAAATATCAGGGAAACATCCTCGTAAGGAGGGAACCCCAACAATCTTGATCAATTTGACCCAGATCCCCTCGGAGGGTCGAGAGAGGGAACCTAAAATTGTAGCTGCCATGATAGTCTCTTTTGCACGTGTCTGTACAATAGTGTGTTGATGTTAACTAAATGCAGACTTAGGAAGTATTCTGCATGTTTAAGGTTAAATCCCTGAAACTATAAACTGTAATAAATCGTACCGTATCTATTAATCTCAATGCAATGGCTTATGAGATCCTAAATCTCTGAATTGAGTGGAGAGCTATGAAAGAGGGAGTGGGAAAAGAAGCTGATCTTGAACTTCAGCTTAGGAGGGAATAAAGTGAAGCATAAACAAAAGCTAAATTAGCATGTGATTGACTAACTTTTATTATTATCACGATGACGGCTATGAACTATTGCTGTTTTCTTCAAGTTATGAAGTGGAAAATCAAATGTTTTGTATTTTTTTTTTTGGGTGACAATAGCCTTGTGCATATTGTTAGATGTGGCCTGGTATAATTTCCAAGAGTAAGGAAGGTGGAGCTGATGTGATAGAAACCTATGTATTTTGGAATGGACATGAGCCTGTTAGAGGTCAGGTATAATGTGATTCTTCTGTTTCTAATCCATTTAATCTTCATAATAATCGATATTTATCTAACTTTTACATGCAATTCTGGCTTGCAGTACTATTTTGAAGCAAGATATGACCTTGTTAAGTTTGTAAAGCTAGTTGGTGCAAGTGGACTTTATCTTCACCTACGCATTGGTCCTTATGTCTGTGCAGAGTGGAACTTTGGGTCTTCTGTCCTTACCTTCGATCCTTTTCCTGTTTGGGTTTTTTTTTTGTAAAGAACTTTTGATTTTAGTTGTACTATGTTTATAGATGACTACAGAGTGAAGCCTTTTCTTCTCAGGACTAGGAATAGTGTAATTCTCAGTTCTGGTAACTTCTCATAGGGGGCTTCAAATGCAGGATCACCTTTCTCATTTCTTTGACAATTTGAAAACTATTTGGGATGGGGTTTTAGCTGATCTTCTAGCATGTATTAGGAAATTAGATGATTACTTACCTTATGGAACCTTTCATGGGAACTTTAGACTTCACCAGTAGTAATCATTAGTTTTATTAAAGCATCACAAACAACCCAGTGTTTAATTTTGGGTTACTTGAATGATTCTAACACGTGAAAGTCACTCTTCTCTTCTTATGCAATCCACATGCTTTTTGAAAAATTTCTATTCATTGGTGAATGGAAAAAGCATCTTAAGTGCATGAAGCTTATATATTAAATGTTTATCATAATACTGCAGAGATTGGATAATCTTGATTCACTGTGTAAGCTCACTCATTTTTGGCATTTATGCTAAGCAAACTATAATGCAAATCACTGCAAGTAAATGTGCAGTAGTAATTGGCTGAATTTTTCTTATGACGATTTGTGAAAGTCAACAAATAAATATGTTAATGTTTTGCTTCAATCTTTCTACCTCATAGTAAACAAAATAGGGACAATTTAACTACACTTTGAATATGACTTATATGCCATCTTTTTTTATATAATTTGAACTATAAAGTGGCATGTATTTGAAAATAGTTGTAATATTCAAAGTTCTGTTGGATGTGTGTAAATACCCCAACAAAATGACATCATAGAAGCTTGGATTAAAAGTTGATGGTCCTTATTCTCCTAGGATGGGAAAGTTAACACTATATATGTGCATGTTCATTTATATCGTTGGATTCTTGATGGTTTAGAAATAGTTAGTTATATTTATCTTTATACATGTATCTCACAAATCTTATTTTAGAAAAGATGATGCATTCGCATGTCTTGGGTTGTATACAGTGCACCAAACCTCGCTAGGGATCTTGCATACAGTTTATTTCTCAAAAAGATCTTGGAAATTGAGTTCCACAAACAGAATTAACCTCTTTATGCTATATTTTTCATTTTGAATTTCCTTTTAAAAGTTGTTATACTTCATAAGTTATTTATACATATTATGATGCTTTCTCTTCTTCGATTTGGCAAGACCCTTATGGCACTTGAGGGAACATTACTTGAATAGTTGCTTGAATATACAATGACTGTGACTACATGTGATATGGTGATACTATAGCAATTAGTTCCTTGTTTTATTCATTTTTTTGCACTAATGCAGGGGTTTCCCAGTGTGGTTACGTGACATACCGGGTATAGAGTTTCGAACTAACAATGAACCATTCAAGGTACCCATGCTTATTGGAAATAATTTGGTGCTATTGTACTATATATGTTCATATTTTAATCCCATGTGTTTTTCTACAAGTTTCCTACTTTATTAGTCACCTTTACTTCTACTAAAAAGTGATGTGTTTTTCTATTGGTCATCAACATTACTCTCTAAAAAGACAGGATGTTTGACAAAAAAGTATCGAGTGTTGCATTTCTTTGTTGAGGATCAATGAAAGGAGCAATACAATAAATTGGATGAATTGTTTCCCAAATTTTGAATTTTAGCTTCATTGAAGAAACAAAAATACTTAGGATAGGATCATCATGAAATTCTTCAAAATTTTAAATCATTTGAAAAATATATGATATAAAGTAGGAGAGGTGTGATAATAACAACATAGAAATTGTTAGGTCGTTTTTTTTTTAAAATATCAATAGTCTGTATACTTCTTTAAGATTGTTAGGTTGCAACTTTATTAATCATTGTTGCAAATTTTATCTTTTTTTGATGGGTAAAAGAAATTTAATGCAATTTTTACCATGATGTTGAGAAATTAGTTTCTATTCATGATAAATGATTAATGTGAGTTATGGTGGTATTTTGTTATATATTTGATTTTATCATTTGTTAAGTGTTGTGTCGAAAATGCTGAAAAAATACATAAATTAATAATGGCATACATAATGAACACGAAAAGAGATCCATATAAAATCGATTTTGGATGTTGTGATAAATATCCTATAGCAATGACATTAGAAAATTTTTTATTTGCTTTGGAATATATTTTATATACATTAAAATATAATTAAATAGTGTTATGCCACCATGAGCTCTGTCTAGTAGATCGAGCGATAGAATAGTTTTTGCATTTTCTGTTGCTCATCAATTTAATAACAAGTCATAGCAAGTAAATTCTTGTTGTTAATCGTCATTCAAATGTCAAACGTTTAGCTTACTCTATAGATGATATTTTCTAAATGTTATATTAAAGTGTTCTTGTATTCTTTATACATTGAGATACATTCTTTTTTCATTGTATGTTTTAATATTCATTGTTAGGCTAATTGGTAATATTTATTTATATACTCTAAGTAACCTTTTTCCTAGCATAATGTAAAGAGTTGCTCTGTTTTCCCTATGAAACAAACTAAGCCCCTTTGTGCTCGGTCATTTTGAAAAGTACAGGGCATAGAATTTGTTTTAGGGTTAAATTGAGACTACAATGCCACTATTGTAGTGGGCTGACGCCTTTCTTTGTCAAATTGATATCGAACTAAATATTTTTTACATGCCAATTCCACCATCAGTACCTTTTCTGCTCATAAAAGTATTTTTTTTTACTGATCTTACAAATGGTACGTTTATCTTGATTACTATTCGGCTTAGCAATTAATTCAAAATGATCCCATACTATGCTATGCTTTGCTGGAACTTTAGACATGGTGCTAGACGATTAGGTCGAAGTGCTAGTAGCACTTCTAACATCTTATTGTGTTTCTTCTTTGACAGCCATAGCCTTGGGTTCTGGATGATATTATAGATCAAACAAGTCGTCTTCGAGCAAATCGTGAATTGCAACCTCCAAAATCATTACTACGGGATGTGTTTTCTTCCGTAAATTGATGTTGGCCTGCCATGATGAAGAGAAGATTTTTGCAAGAGAGCTTTTAGGGCTTGTTTGGTTGGAGGATAAATTTGAGTAAGGAAAGAGAAAATATTTTATTTTATAGAATTGATGGGAAAGAAATTTATTTTAATATTGGGAGATGTGTTGGATGTGAAATAAAGTTGATTTTAAGGTTGGAATTTGTGTTGGATGTGAAATAAAGTTGATTTTTAAGGTTGGAATTTGTGTTGGATGTGAAATAAAATTATTAAAATTTATAATAAAAATAAAATATTATTATTTTAATTTTTAGCCCATTTTTGGGCCCTTCCCAAACAAGCCCTTAGTATTCAAAAATATGAGATTTGTGAGGGTGGAGGAGGGATGTTATTGTTATTAGGATTTATAATAGCATATCAAGGACATGGAAGTTTGCTATTATTGCACTGTTTAGTAGCACTTTCATAACCCTTTTGGCTTAAGATTATCATAGCTTTAGAAAAGAAATTATGAGAACTTATGTTTAACATCCGTTATTTTACAGATGTTCACTTCTACATTCTTTAGAAGAATGAGAGGATCTTTCTGTAATAATATTTTGCATGCTGTATATCTTTAACTAACATGTTCAAATCTTGCTTTTATCTATACTATTTTTCTACACCTTTCTTTCATTTGAGTCTCTTAAACTCAAATAAATGGTTCAAATGAAGACTATCTAAGAAGGGGTTCAAATAGGAATTTTCGAAGAAATAAGTTTAAAGATATGATTAGATTCTGTATTTCATAGAATGAACTTGAATATATTATCCAACCGAAGACCTTCAAAGAACGGGCTCAGAACGGGCTCAAATGTATTGGTTCAAATCTATATTTCGAAGAATAAATTTGAATATATGATTCAAATAGGATTTTTAAAGAATAAATTCAAAAGCATTGTTTGAATGAGCTTTTATGAAGGATGGGTTTAAATGTATGGTTTGAATGAGTGTTTTTGAATTATTGATTGTTATTCCTCTTTTACATAAGGGTTTGAAGGTAAATATCGAAGGCGAGACTCGAAGAATATAGTTTACAATTCTGAGTCTAAAGAAGCAGGGTTGGCAACCACGTTTGGAGGATTGAGTCGAAAGTTAGGCATGAGAGTGAAGGTTGTCAAATTAGACATGTCATTTTTATGGATCATTTTGAATGGGGTTCAAAAATCACCCCAAGTCACATCCAGGGGTAGTCTACTTCGAAAAGAATAGGAATTGAAGGTTATTTAGTAGTCTTCTTCTATGTTTGCTTAGGAATTTTCTCAGAAAGATCATGGATTAAGGAATTTGAAAATGGGTTTAAACAGTTGAATTTGTAGATTTAAGTTATAATTTTGGTTTTCAATTCTATTTACTGAAGGATTGCTACCATTCTTTAGCAATAAGCAAAACATTTCTGCAATCCCTACTTCCGTCTTCTCTCCTTTAAGTTTAATTCCTTTGTTCTTACCTTTTTTTAGTTTTTCAAGAAAAGTTTGACAGTATAACGACATGATTTGCGATTGAATTTATTCTTGAAGTTTCCACGGGAGATTGCTCATCTAAGTGGGGAGCTACTGTCTGTTACAATCCAGCTATCATAGCCAGCTGTCACACCAGGAACGCTCAACAAAACCTATAAAACCCCTTATTCACTATTTTACGAGACGAATCTTTAAGGTTTGACCTTCCAAAAGAAAGCTTGCTACAAAGAAGAAGACTCAAGGCTAGGCTGGTGAGGCGACTAATCCGATTCTACATCAATTTTCTTCTTACTCTTTCCGATCTGTCATTGCATCAATCACCCCTTCGAAATGAAGTTAGAATTGATCGGATTTGGCCTTAAAACTTTGGGATTTCATCAAGGCGATGCTCAATCACTGAAAACTAAATGAGTTTACAAATTCTATAATATGAATTATAATAGCAGAAGCTCTGTAATGGCAAAATTATAAATGGAGTATTAATTGTTGTCTGGAATTACAGGAAAAGTTCTATCAAAATCACGCCATCAAAAATATTCTTTGTTTCGATATGTATTATTCTTCAATTCTTCTGCTGTCTTCAAAGTCTCACTTTGAAAGATCCTTACTCTTCTAGAACTGTTGATTACTCAAAGTATTTTATAAGTCTTCAAGCTAATCACCTGTACGAATGTCTTTTATGACACTGCTTCTTTTAATCGCTTTCCATTTGAATAACCCTATGGCTTCGAAATTACCATATCTTCAAAAAAATCCTTTTATCGATGATGAAGCATTAACTTGAGATTTTCATTTCTTGCTAGATTTTGAATTTTGAAGGTAAACAATATGGTGCTAGTTGTAAGAACATATGCCACTATAGTGGAGGCGGGCTTGGGGCGTCTTTCATATTTGTAGGCTTGGAAGTGTTTAGGCATTAGATTTCTGCAATGTCGGAGAGGTGGAAGTACGTACGGGGTGTGAACGTGGATGTGATTTTGAGAATCAAATGAAGGAGATTGTGGAAGAATTAGGGAAATGCATTAAAATTAATTTTAAAGAATTTAGAAACTTTTACCCAAGATCACACTGTAATTCTCGTACTCGTTATTTCATTCATTCTTTTTTATTAGTATTTCATTCAAAATTAATTTAACTACACTAGTCTATATTTGAAATTCAAATTACAAAAATGAAAGAGAATAAAACCCATCAATTACTAATGTCTCATAAAGGATTATTCGTTATAATAATATAGATAATTAGAACAATCAACCTAAAATTTGAAAATTCTTGGTAAAATAAAATATCATAGTTTGGTATTTTCAGTTATCTTGATTAACCTCCAATCATGTTTACCTGTTAAATTTGCTTGTTCTCATGCATCTATCTAGATTAATGCCACTTGATGAGATCTTACTCGTCAGGTGTAGATCGTCTAGGTTGAATCAACAGTTTGATAGTACAGTATCCCCACCATAGAGCCTACATATGTAATATTAATAGATTTGAGGGGATCTTGGTTGTTGGTTGTAAACTTTGCCTGAGATAGACTTTTTGATGGTTCGATGTCCTTATCATATGGCTTACATTTATAATATTAATTGGTTTGTGGTGTGTTAGAAATTTTCCTTTTATTTGATGCGGTCTATTCAAACTAATAGTTTCAATTGAGTAAACTACCAAGAAAGATTCTCTCTTCTATGTCTGTCGTAGACAGCCTCTCTCTTCTTCAAGGAGTTGGCCAATGAATGGGAGAGGGGAGGGGGAGGAGTGATTTCACCTTCCATCATCTCTTGCTCTGATGCTATTGGCTAAGGAGGTGAACGTGCTTACCTACCCTTTTATCCTTCCCTATCTCTGCCTGTCTCTTTTCCTGACGTTCCAAAGTAGGTGATTGAGCTGGAGAGTTGGAGTGTAACTGGACATTTTAATTTAAATCAAGGATAAATATTGGTCCATGTAGTGGAGGCCCTAATGCTGGACTCACAAATTTGAAATTTCTCACACAACTCGTAGCAAATTGAATACCAATTGCATACCAATCCTTCCATTAATCCATGGTGGGGACACCACGATCGACCGTCGATTCATTCCTAGCAGAGTTTATTGTCAACGGTCGAGATCTTGTCATATTGCTTCGATCTGGTTTGACTGATATCACGACAGATTTGGAAAGATGGATGCTACGGATTGCTGACTAGTATTAAAAATCTCTCATTCATTTTGATAGATTAAAGATTCCATTTTCGGCTAATTTTATTTTTCACATTTATTCTGTATTAGTTATTTCTATTTCTGTGATTATTTCAGACATGTTATCTGGTATTTTCTGGTTTGTGTGTGGAAATTATTACATTGTGTATTTTTAATTAAATCAGTTTGTAGGTCTATATAAACGCCTTCTTGTTATTTTTATTTTGCTATTGCTGAATGAACTTAATTTGTGTTTTTCCCTGGGATTATTTGATTCTGGAATGAATTGATATCCCGAATAGGGAAGGGCATGAGCCTTAGGTGAGAATCCTAAACTCCACTCGCTCCAGCTCCTCCCCTCCAAGTTCGATTCCATTCATCTTTCACCCCTCAGCATTCACCTTATCTTATCCTCGTTCACTCCGCCTGCTCGCCTGCGCTCCTGCGTCTAGCTCGCCGACTTCGGTCCAATGTGGTCGCATTGTCGTGCACACACATCACCGACTATGCGCTCGTGCTGGCTACGCCTGACGCGCACACACCGGCTCCATCCAACGTGACAGCGCCGGCATTGCCCTACGCTCTCGCATCGATTCGATCTAACGTGCCTGCACCTCCCGGGGCGCTTGCGCCTGCCTACCCTGTGCGCCACCAGCTTGCCCCACGCGCTACTCTAGCTTGCCAAGCATGCCACGCCAGCTTGCCGCGCTCGTCGCCTCTGCCGCGCCAGCCTGCTGCGCTCGTTGCGCATCGCATGCCGCATCCGCAAACTCGCCCGCACGCGTTGCAACCACGTGCTCGAGTCCCGCGTGCGCGACAACCGAGCGCTCTAGCCTCACGCGTCGCACCTGTGACTTCTTGTCCCTGCCCGTGATGCACCCGACGTAAAGCAACCCTAATTCTTTTGGAAATTACACACGGGTATCTGACTTTCTTGGTTTAGGTATGAATTTCAACAAAACCATTAATCTTATTGAATCGAATACTCTGGATCTTTATGCTCGCTTTTAATTTTCTCGAAATTGTTTCGCCTGTGCGACCTATTACTATTGAGTGTAGTTTAATTATTGTTGGTTAAATCTTGCGAGATCTTATAATCTGTTACCCAGTTTCGGATTTGTTGAAAACCGTATTATACCCTAATCTGAGTTGGTAATTATTCAATTATTTTGATCTAATTTATTTAATTTTTTTTAAAAGAAATTGGTTTTGCTGGCTTGGTTAATTCTTAGTCATTACAAAATTAAAACCTGAAATTTTAGCTTAAATTTGTGAATTTTATGCTATATATAATTTGCTGATTTCTAAAACTGTATCATGATTCATCTGTCCCGCATCAATCCGTTAACAGGTGTTGAACTTTTTGTCCTTGCTTATGTGTTTCTGAGTTTGGGAACCTTTTGCATATAGGTCCAAAAAATATGAATTATCTCACTCAAGTTTGTCTGGGCCATATCCCAGGATGTAGAACAAGTAAGGTTCATTTACCTCCAGCTATATATGTCTCCCTTTGTTCCTTATATGATTTTTGTATTAGAAGAAATATTGATAAGTCGCATTTTATTGCCTTCTAGATGTCTACCTTTATTTCTCATTAATGTTGTTTCCTCCTTGGTTTTCTTTTTTTGAATTTGAAAAGTTATTTGCCTTTGGTTTGATATAGTTGTGCTTTTGACTTTATTTAAAGCTTCATTCAATTTGGTCTTGTACTCAATCCTGCCCTAGCATTTTTATGGATATTATTTTTCTGAATTTTTGTAAATATCAGGACGAAATGGAAAGATTTGTTAGTATGATGGTGGAACTGATGAAGAAGGAAATGCTTTTCTCATGGCAAGGCGGTCCAATTATTTTATTGCAGGTTTCTTTTCTCCCTTCTGACACTTCCATTGATCGTTTGTCTAATGTTATTTGTTGTTGTCTTGTTTTTTAAGCCACATTACATGGTTCTCCTGCCCATGGATTGAAGCTTGACTTGTGAATTATTGTACTTGACAACAGTGCCATCTACTCTGGGATTGAAACTAAAACAAAACTTAGTCTTAAGGCCTATGGCATCATAAGCAATTGTTGTCCTTTTTTCTATTATTTGAGTTCTTAAATGTGAGTAAAGTGTCTAAATTGTGTTTTGGATAATAAACGAGACATTTATTATGTTGATATGTATATATATAGTATTGTTGTTAGCCATTTATGTCTGTTTAATTTGCGGTTTAACTGAAAGTCGCATGGACATAATTTTTTGTGGCTGTTGGAGGCTTTGAATCATTTGGCCTTTACATGTCATCACTAGTGCACTCTGATACATGTGATCACTAGTGTTTTCCACTAGTTCATATTCATAGAGAAACAATTTAAATATGGAAACATTTGATTAAATGAAGCAAATTTTACAGGTTGAGAATGAATATGGCAATGTTGAAGGCTCGTATGGCCAGGGGGGTAAAGAGTATGTTAGATGGGCTGCAAAATTGGCACTTGGACTGCGAGCTGGTGTCCCGTGGGTCATGTGCAAGCAGACTGATGCCCCTGAGATAGTTGTAAGAGTCATCAGTTATCGAGTTGTTTGATATTTTGTTTAAATTGCCTGTTTGGTCTACTTTTTGAAGTGAAATTGTTCAAATCTTCTGAGATCGCCTAGATAATTTACCAGTTAGACTGATATTTCTAGTACTTATGTCAATTTTTAGAGTTTATAGATGTATCTGCATTTTTAGGTTTGTTTGTATTTGCTCTAGATTATCTTGAGCAGTCTATTTTCTCATGTAAAATTTATTAATTTTTAAATAAATCTTATAGTACTTACACAGTTATTATTGTACATCTTTGATAGCTCTCTATCGATCCTCTAATTTATTCTTGTACTGGTAGATATTTAAGTTTCCTGAAATCAAGTTATTGGAAATTGTTGCTATAAGTGGCTTCCACAGCTGGCTGCAGCTATTGTTCTTATTTCTCTTACATCTTTGTTAAATGAACGTGCTTTGTTTTTCCATGTTTCATTCTATTTGGCAGATTGATGCCTGCAATGGATTTTACTGTGATGGCTTCGAGCCAAATTCTTACAAGAAGCCTAAATTTTGGACTGAGGACTGGAACGGATGGTATTTTAATAGTTTAATTGTGTTCCTGATATCTGAAATCCATCTGCTAATTATTTTTTCTTTTTCTGAATTATTCGGTGTCTTCTTTCGTGTATTGGTACCACAGGTGCCAATTGTGTGTACTTCCTGTGATCTAGGAAAAGCTAGTCATTGCCCTTATCATCTTGAAAGAAATATACTAGTTGCTTTTGAGCTGAGAAGCTCTATTTTCTGTACATATAGTACCCAATTGTCCGTAGTAGACTTTGCTTTCTACTTTCCTGATGTATATTTTGCTTTCTACTTTCCTGATGTATATTTTGCTTTCTACTTCCTTGCTAGTGTACTTGATATGATGGGCCATTGGTGATTCAAATATCCATCATTTCCTCAAATTCTCCAGAGTGAATGCTTTTTTAGTGGTCTCCAAATGGGTCGTTTCTTGGTTCTTAAATTCATCTCTGGCCCATTCAGGAAAATTTGTACCATTGTTTGAGAATCTACTCCACCTTTTCTATTCAGCAAATAAAAATATGGAACATTGTAAAACTATTCATCAACCAATTTTGACAAGTTTTTTTATAGTTCAATGGCTCATTTAATAAAGATTCTATGTATGTGGAAATTTGATGTTATTTAAATCACTTTTGAAGGTACACAAATTGGGGTGGAAGATTACCTCACAGGCCTGTTGAAGACAATGCATTTGCTGTTGCCCGCTTTTTCCAACGTGGTGGAAGCTATCACAACTACTACATGGTAATATGTGTGTTACTGCTGTGTTGGGAAAGTTTTGAACATTAATGGAAATTCTAAGGAAATGTCACTTTTCTTTCTTCTTCCTTGCCCTCTTATATTTCCCTCCTTTTGTTCTGGATGATCTATCCTCTACTTGCCAACAAAGATTGTGTAAAATATGTGTAATCTAGTGGATGTTAAATCAAAGAACAATCCTATGTATTGCATTTAGATATATTTGTACTGTGTTTTTGTTAATCATGATGCTCTTTTTCAATTCAATATGCACGAATGCACCTAACTGTACTCTAGCTTGATTTCAGTTTTTTGGTGGAACAAACTTTGACCGAACAGCTGGAGGGCCTTTCCAAATTACTAGTTATGATTATGATGCTCCTATAGATGAATATGGTAAAATTCTTGATTTTGTATGGCACTTTATAAAGTTGGTTGCCACCTAATATAAAAGGACTAATGCAAACTTATATTTATTGTTGTTGACAATACTGATTACTATCTGTTGTAAGAACCTAAGTATAATTTTGTTACTTAGGTTTGCTATCTGAACCCAAGTGGGGACATTTAAAGGATCTACATGCAGCAATTAAACTTTGCGAGCCTGCTCTAGTCGCTGTTGATCAGGAACCTCAGTATGTTAAACTTGGGCCAATGCAGGAGGTTAGGTCTTCCATGTTGGTTTTATTTATTTAAAGTTACTGTTATCATTCAGATCAATGTGCCACACACTAGGAGTTTGTACTTTTTACCTACAATTACTCATAATGCTCAAATTTGTGCTTTGTGTGTGAGAGATATCGAACCTGATTAATGGTTAGAAGGCCTGATGGGCCTGCCATGCTTGAGGCAGCGGTTCAAATATTAAAAAAAGCCCATTAAAATTACGTTGGCCAAAAAATTCGAGCCCGATGAAATTTGGACCAGGCGTGGGCAGGAAAGTTTAGATAAGCCTTGCCCACGAGCCCAATATTAAAATTTTTTATTTTCTAATTTTATGTTTTTATTATCAAACCTATCTATTCGATGCATTATTATTTACAATTTATATGCTTTTTCTTGGCCAGGATTATTTGGTATGTTATTAGGAGATCACCCATCATAATACTATTTCAACTTAAACACGCTTAACTATATAAGTTTTTATCATTAGTCTTGTAGTTTTTCCTCAAGAAGCACCACATTATTTACTTATATAACTCAGGAATTTTCTTTCCTTTCTGATGTAGTACAATTCATTTCTATGCCCATCTCACAACTCATCATTCTTCCTAAAAGCTTATCAGGAGCTACTCTTTGCTCTGGTGATTCCCTTATCTTGGGAGAACACCCAGTAATCACTCCTCACCCTCTTCGATCATAGGTTGTCACATATATCTTCTTAAATGTCAAACTCGTCTTCGTTTAATCCAATTTGATTAATCAATTGAAACATGTCTATCTTTGTAGAACCTAACTTCATGCAAGTTCCTAGTGGGATTTTTAATGGATATATTTGGACATCATTATATCTTAAAAACTGTTCTTAGGAATGTTTATTTGAAACTGCAGTGCTTTTGTATCCTTCATATATTTCTGCACATTTTCAGCGTATGATATCATTAATCTCATGCAAAAGATGTGTTGATGTTTTTGCAAATTCGATTACCTTATATGTAGGTAGAATGTTTATTTAATCCATCAATTTTTGCAGCCTATACCAAGTGATAATCACAAAATGATTCATATCCACTGACACAAAACCCTTATATTTTTGAACAGTACGATGTTGCGGGAAATAAGAGTACATATCCTTGATGTCGCAAGTACCATTATGTTTCAAATGAATGTCCCATGGAATTACTAGATGTTGCTATCCATACATACATATATATCTTATTAATTGTGTTTCTTTCTCATTCCTTTGTGTTCACTTTTTGTCGTCTTGAACCTTGATGGGAAACTGTGTGGTCTCCCCCTTCACATGTTTCAGTGTTTATATATATATATATATATATTTTTTTTTTTTTCTTTTTTTTTTCAAAGTTTTGGGTAAACGTTTTGTTTGTGTGGTTGGTGCAGGTCATAATAAGCTATCCCCTTGGGATCTATTCCATGCATCATTCTTGCATATTTTTTCACACAAGATAGGTATAGTTGTTATGATCCTACAATTGTTGTGTCTACAGATGTCATTCTTTTTACGTTACGTCTTTACATTTCATCTTCATAATGTATAGCTTCCATCTTCTTACCTTCACCACCACTTCATCTGATGGCACTACCATCACTTACTCTATCTAGGTTCCAACTTGTTATATCTTCCCATTGCAAGTAAGGTTGGTTACCGGACCGGTTCTGGTCCGGTTCTACCGGTTTCAGGTTCGGTTGGACCTGGAACTGGTCTGATCCGGTTCCAATCGGTTCCGGAACCGGTTAGCTTAGCTTGGATCCGGTCCGAGTCCGATCAGGATCCATATATTTGGGTCGGGACCGGTCAATCGGGTAAATTAATTTAAAAAAATATTTTTTAATATATTTTATAAAAAAAAATTATATTTTGTAATTGGAGGAAAAAGTTAATATAAAAAATTCTAAAAAATGTTATTAATATTAACGAAAATATTTTAAAAAAATAATTACAGTTCATACAAATATTTCATATTACAAAAAAAATTATTTATCCTAATTATAAAGAATTCTTCTTGAGTACTCTTCCTCTTCTTCTGAACTGTTATCCTTAAATTCGTCTACGAAATTATACTATTGATTTCGTGACTCGGCGACAAACTAATCCTGTAAACAGGTAAGCATGCAAAGGGTTGCAGAAGATAAACTACTTCTGTAGTCTCCTATTATTTTTCCTGTGGTGGAAAAAACTGATTTAGAAGCTACAGTTGAAGCTTGGGCTGCTAGAACATCTCATGTCAAAGCAGATAGAACGGGATATTGCTTTGATGAGCTTTTCCACCACTCTAATATGCTCATATCATCATCAAATTTTTCCCCGAGATGTAAATAGAACTGTAACTCGTTTAAATTTGCAGGTGCTTGACTTTGTATTGTGGATTTGCCAGAAGTTGCTTTTCTTTTCTCTGTAGCAAGAGATCTTTTTGCTGCCGTCGAATGTTGAAAATGCCAGACTTTTTCGTGTTCTTGGTTGTATCTCGACACGTTGCACGTTCCTGCTCGCAACCTGCTCACTATAATAAAGAGAAAACAACTCTTAAAGAGCTGTAAAAATTGATGATTTTTCGGCATCAGTATTACTCCCCAAGAAAATAGAATATTTTGCGTAAAAAGTTTCAATAGCTTCGATTTCGTAACAAGAATCAAGCATAATAGCTATTGAATATAAAAGTGAAATTTTTCTCAGTATTTTCTAAATTTTAGTTTTATGTCGGCAATAAAAGACCTAAGAATTGGATCTGATCTACACTCTAAATTTTTTTAAAATATTTGAAAAACATAAAGTAAAAAAATAGACGAAGTCGGATAATAACAACTTATAAAGCTTTCAGTAGACTCCTTAAAAATAGACAATAATTCGAATTTTTTTTAAAAAAAATTTAATCATAAGAACATAATTGAAAGTTATGATTAAGTGTATATAAATTGTAAAAGCAGTCAGCAAATCTTCGTACGGTAAAAGTTATTCGAATAAACGATGAAGTGAATTCCATCTAGTTTCTACGGATAACAAAAATTTTACAAAATTTTTTTCCAACACTTTTGCAAACAGATTTCCATCCACGCTTAATATTTGAATTTAAACGAATCCATTTTGCAGCATGCTTAAATTTATCGATAATTAAATATTCAAAATTAAAAGCACTAGAAACACAGGTTTATGATATGACATGCACATCTAACATGAAAAAGAGAACCATAAATTAGAGGTTTTAAAAATTGCTGTAAAAAATTAACTGCAGAATTATTATTTGAGGTATTATCCAAAGTAATTGAAAAAATTTTATTCTATATATCATAAATTTTACAAACATTACGAATGTAAGAAAAAATGGTTGAACTTGTATGTGCCTCATCTAATATATTTAAATCCGTTTCTGCATTCCCCACTGTTCATCGATCCAATGACAAGTAACAACTAAGTAACTGGCGCCACTAATGCTAGTCTAAATATCGGATGTTAAACTAAACCTACAACTAATGTTATTACGGTGTTGAATAAGAGATTTTCTATATTCTTCGTACATTGACATACAATTTTTTTTTAAGTGCATGCCTAGAAATATGGTTATATTGAGGTTGTAAATATTGAATGATATATTTTAAAAATTTCTCTTTTTCACATATTGTAAAAGGTTATTCAGTTCGTACAATAAATCGAACTAAACCTCTACGTGCCTTATCATTCTAAAAGATCATGACATAGTTCCACGCTGAGAATTTAGTTATGTTTGAGTT
This sequence comes from Apostasia shenzhenica, assembly GCA_002786265.1. NCBI lineage: Eukaryota > Viridiplantae > Streptophyta > Magnoliopsida > Asparagales > Orchidaceae > Apostasia > Apostasia shenzhenica. Next base: position 30,583 of record KZ451960.1, read on the forward strand.
GGCTCTATAGTAGTAGGTTGTCAAATTCTTTCATCAAACTTATGACATCTAACTAGGTACTTCTTAAATGTACCAGTTCCACCCTGTTTATATGAGTATTGATTTTTACAAATTTTACAAATAGCAATATATTTGGGTCTCTCTAAGTTGCTATTAGGTTTAATTTGTAATTCAAAAAATTCTCATACCTTACTTCGTTTCGTCTGAGATTTGTTAGAGACACTGGAAGATTGAGTTGACGAGCCAGTGCTGGTGCCAACTTCTCAACTTGCCTTAGGATCATATTCTGTAGATAGGTCGAGATTAGGTTCTGAAGTTTCGTCAAAGTTCTCATCAAGTGCAGGAAGACGATTGAGTTCTGGAACGCAATTCAAATCCACATTCTGTTGGCGACTTGAAGAAGGAACGCTAGAAAATCGACGTTGGGAAGCCATTAAAAGGTATTTGTAGAATTTTTGACAAAGCAGAAGAGCACAAAAATTTGATGAAAATTGTAGGAATTCTCTTCACAAATTTCTACTATTTATAAAGAGTTCAATACATATTAAAAAGTCTAAAATGACCTTAAAACGGTCATTTGACCGTTGCTAAGAGCAAAAACGGTCAAATGACCGTTCCATTATAATAATAATAATAATAATTTTTTTTTAAATTAATCCACTGCAGCTGGCAGCATTAATGCTGCCAGCTGAAGTGCTTGGGGGCAGCGCCCGCGTAGCTCACGCAGGCCGTCGGGCGCTGCCCCCATAATTAATTTTTTTTTATTTTTAACCAAACTGGTTCCGGTTGAATGGAACCGGTCCGGTTCCGAACCAGATAACCGGTTCTGCACTTGCAGAACCAGTCCGGACCAGTTCTGCGGCCCAGAACCGGTTAGAATTGGTTTGGTTCAACCGGTTCTGGACCGAATCGGTTCTTACCGGACCGGTTTCGGGTCGAACCGGTCCAATAGCAGCGCTAATTGCAAGTATGTCGTAAACATGAAAAACCATTTTACTCCCACCATACATGATATTAAGATGAGTGATGATCCAATTCCACCTAATCCCTCTTTAATGATTCTCTAGTATTCATTCTCTCACTAATACACGTCCCTTGATAATTTTTTACCTTTGCTTCAATCCTTTGCTTTGTCCCTTTTAATCATCTCTATTTGCAAGAGTAACAAGAAGCCCTTCTTGATAAATGATGGAAACATGCTATGGATGTTAGATGAGCTCCTTGCTCATAAAACTTGAGGGCTTGTACGATCGTATGCTGGAGCTTCTCTTTGGTGGGTGTGTGCATCAGTTGAGAGATAAAAAGCCCATTTTATTACCAAAGATTACACTCAGCAACGTAGAGCTGATTTCTTTGACTCTTTTATCATGTTGCTTGGGTCATTTCCATCAGAATTACCTTTTCTATAACTAAGAATGTATCTGGGGATATATTTCAATTGGATGTTGCACATGACTTTCTTGGAGATGTATTTGAGGCAGTTTATACGGAGCAACTGCCATTTTTTTGTTGCTCAGGAGAAGAATTTATTATGCAGACAAAATAAACCTCTTTAGGACAACAAACATAGTCTTGGGGCTTGGTTTGGGAATTTAAGAAAATTCGTGCAGGATATTGGTGTTCATTGTACCAAGTAAACTTACTCTTATCTTTGTTGAATATTTGTTTGCATGAATTGTAGTTTTGGCTGTGCAGGCTGAGGATATTTTGTTGAATGGAGTAACAACACTTTGTTTCTTAAGTCATGCATTTGGGGAGTCACCTTATGACAAATGATCTAGGGCATCTTAGATATATTTTTGTAATTGATATTGCTTACAGCCCCAGAGGTAATCTATTGTTATAGAGGAAAGTATGACACAGATTTGCTCGATGAAGTTGCTTTGTTGGAATACGAACCTATGGAAACTACTAAAGCGGCTTAGTTACCATCTGAAGTTGATGATACTGGCCAGAGTTGTAAAGATCGAACTTGCTATAGGAAATTTGTATGAAAATCATGTGTCTACACTCTCTTGACCTAATATCTCATTTATCATCAGTGTTGTTAGCAAATTCATGTAGAAGCAAAAGTGTGCTGTTGGAATGATGTCTTCAGGATTTTACATTACATCAAGTCTTCAGAAAAAAGATTATTATATAAGAATTATAAATACCTATGCGAAGAATCTTTTCATATACTGATTATGCTGCTCTATCATTGACAAGATATATACATCCACATTCTGTACTTATGTTGGTGGCAAATAGATACATGGAAATAAGAGACAAAATACGATAGTTGTGTCCAATGCAGAGCATTGTATAAGGGTATGGCTCATACATCATGTGGATAATGGGGATCAAAGCTCTGTTTGAATGTTCCAACATTATGATAACCAGTCAGTTATGTATTTGCCGACAACTTGCAATCCATGAAAGAACAAATTATACTGAGGTGGACTGGCTCTGTGTTTGTGATATGGTACTCTCTAAAATGATTCTCACTCCTTATACTGCCTTAGTGATCAATCTGTTGATTTTTTTTTGTGTCAAGTTCCTTGGACATACTAGATTTAATGTTTTTTGTAAAAGCTAAGTATGCTTGATGTGTAGCTTCTGCTTGGAGTGAATGTTAAGAAATTACTGAGTTTTGTGGCTTATATTTACTTATTTTGTTCTTACGTTGCACCCATATTCAGAAGGTATATAAGCTTATTATTTAATGACGGATTTTTATGTCTCTTCGACAGTTCATATCCTCATGCTTGAAATAATTGGGAGACACTCGGCTCAAATGAGAGACCTTTTGCTCTAATTTTGTAGAATTTCTGGTAACCTAAAAGATTAAATTATTGCCAATAAATAATTTTATATTCTTATAGCTACTTGCATCACTATTCCCATGGTAGTAGACTTAGAATGGTCCAAATTCGTCAATCTTACTGCTCATCTTCTGTCACCTTCAGTCTCATTATGCAATAGAGCTTGTTTATTCATCAACGCTAGGAAATTCACTCTAGACTCTGATGTGGTCTTGTCCTGCTGCAAGATTGTTCTGAAAATATTAAATTAATCGGTAGAAATTACATGTATAACATAAGAACATAATATTGCATATTATATAATAAAACCTTGCTAATACAAACAAATGTTTAAGTATGGGAGCAATAGCATATTGGTTGACTTCAACTAAGGATGTTTGAATTTTGGTTTTGGTGCCAATTATGCAATACTGTTAACATTGATTCTCTTGTTATTCTCATGGAAAATGTACTCTTGAAGTGCAAATCCTTTTGGAATGACCATATTTGTTCTTAGAATTGATAGTAGATTCAATAATCTGCTGGATATTACCAACAATGAGTAGGTATTCTCAGCATCTTTTATCATAAGTTCTTTGTATTGTTGCATTACCAACAACAGAAAATGTTTCTAATGTATGCTTGTAGGCACATGTTTATTCCAACGTTCATTTGAATCTGAGTCAAAGTCTACCAAAACTGAGCATTTGCTCAGCTTTTCTTGCAAACATTGATGAGCACAAATCAGTTGCAGTGAAGTTATTTGGCAATACTTATTCTTTACCTCCATGGACGGTTAGCATATTGCCGGATTGTAAAACTGTAGCTTTTAATACCGGTCAGGTGAGATGTAATTTTGTATCTCTATTTTTTGAACATTAATAATGATCTACAATTGCATGAGTTGCAGAATTAGATTTCTATTTTTCTGTTATGTTGGGGAAACTTCTTCGTATGTCTTTCTTACATGCTTTTCCTTCTAATAATTTGGATCTTAAAATGACTATCCTGAGGGAGGAAATCTTAGTTAGATAATACCATGGATTTGTAATGTAACTTTTCATGGGATGATCTTGTTAATTTGCTCTGTAAGCATATGATTATTATAATATGGATTTTCCTAAGTTTTTGTTCAAATGGAGGTTTTTATTAGTCCTCATTAACTACGTATTCATAATTTCACATTTTTTGTTAATGTATTCATTATTATCATCATCAACAACCTTATTCCAACTGTTCATGCACTAATTTTAGAATCCTGCTACACCTATCATTCCTTTTTAATATTGCATTCTTTGCTGAAGTAGTGTTGATGATGGTGTCATCTATTATAGGAAAGGCTAATATGGATAACTTCTAGATTGTGTGCATTACTCATAGGATTATTGAAGAATTAACACGTTTGAGTTTCTAGTAACCTGTGCGCTGGCTTCTATATCATAAAATCTCTACCTTTGCTTTGTATATTGAGTAAAATTTGATGGTTTAGTGTCGCTAAATTCCTTAGTAGGTAAATAAGTAGTTGGCCAACTGGCTTGCCAAAACCTTTGATTAGGCTTGATTCATCATGCTGACCAACACAACTGAATTACCAACTTGTGCTTGTGCAATGAAGACTAGATTTGATTTTATATTTTTTGTTAAGTTTGGGTTCTTGAATTTGTCACGTTTTTTTAATCAGTAAATTTTTCATCATTAGATTACATTATTTAAGCCTTAAATTTTGTTATTTTTGCGTATCTGCTTGTAGAAGGTTTAAATAAGTATTGAGCAATTGTCAACCCTAAAGAAGTCAATAGAACATGACCCAACTTTTCTAGGGGCTTGGGCTAGGAATCACCTGAATTCCTGCAAAAGCATTTAGGCCCCATTTTGATTTGAATAAACTGGCCACTGCCGCAACTTAGTCTAAACGCATGGATGAGTTTTTGCTTGGTTTTGCTTTTTATGCTTGCATTGTTTGCAATATTGTATTTATGTATCCAAATGTGTGTTGTGTGCATTCTACTTTCGATGACTCAGCTGACTAGGTCAAATGAATGGAAAAAGGATATATTTGTGCCTATTTACAAGAATAAAGTGTACATGATTGTGCTAACTTTAGAGAATTTTTTTGATGACCCAGCTGACTAGATCAAAAAAAAAAAAATTTAGGAACTAAATTAATGAGTCATACTTTAAAATTTTATGAGAAAGTGATCAAGTATATATTACGTCATGATAGTAAGATGTTACAGACTCCGTTTAGTTTTATGTCTCATAGATTTACTATAAAAGCTATTTATTTTTTGAGAGATTTAATGAAAATATTTAGGAAGATAAAGAAAGATTTGCTTTTAGTTTTCATCTATTTAGAAAAAATTTATGATCAAGTTCCAAGAGTAGTACTTTGGAGAGTCTTAGAAAAAGAAATGAGTTTGCACTACTTAGATTCATATTATTAAACATTTATAAAAAAGTTACTTATACTCGAACACAAGGTGATTTGACTAAAACTTTTTCTAATATAATTGAATTATACTAAAGCTCAACTTTAAGTCTGTATAGTCAAAAAATGAGCACTTGTATTGGTGATGTGACAATCAATGATTAAATTATTAGGGAGAGTGAGTATTTTAGATACATTGGATTAATCATGTAAAATAATTATAAAATAAATAATAATGTCATTAAGAGGATTCAAATTGGATGGATAAAGTAAATAAATGTATTTGGTATATTGTGTGATAGAAAAATTCTCCTCAAATTTAAAAATAAATTTTATAGAATAGTAGTAACACCAGCGATGATATATGGTGCTGAATGCTAATCTACATAGAGAAAATATATAAATAAATTAAGTCTTGTAAAAATGAGAATGCTAAGATTGATAAATGAGTATACACTGAAAGATATAATGAGAATTAAGGGGGCTTTTGGTTCGTTGTCATCTTGGTGTTATGTTATGTAATTTAGATGTCATGACATCTAGATGTCATCTTTTGACTAATAATTTTATAATCTAATAGAAGATTATTTGTAAATATCATTAAACCAAACAATTGCCTTCTCTAGATAACATAACATAACATCAAGATAACATTGAACCAAACGCCCCCTAAGGCCCTGTTTGTTTGATAGTTAAAAATTAACCTGGTTTAATTTTAAACATGTATATCACATCACTCATAAAATTTAATATTAAAAATTAATTTTATTTTACATCCTACACACATTTCTAAAATAATAACTAACTTATATCACATCCCTCACATATCCCAACGTAATAACTAACGTTATATCACATCCCTCACATATTCCAACATAATAACTAACTTTATATCACATCATTCACAATTTTCAATAAAAAAGTATCTATATCTAAATTAAATTTTAGCCTTATTAAATTAACCTTACAAACAAGTAGACTCTTAGAGCTAAATGTAAATTTGTTAATTGATAAGGTGCAATGAAAATAAAAGATTCTTGTAACTGAGCCCACATAGTGGGATAAACACTTTGTTGTTGTTGTACTTCCTAGAAGTGTTTAGAGAAATCTTTACCCGACGTGTCAAAGCAAAATGTTTTAGAACTCGAAACAGTGCACCTAATGAATTGACCAGCTGAAGCACAAAATTTAAGTTTGAGAAAGATATTTTTAAATGTGATTTTGTCTCATGACACTTTGAAAATTCATATTTACCACCAAAATCTTAAATATTTACCTTCACATGCCAAAAACTTTTAAACACAACCAAATTGACATCTTTGTTACTCTCCGGTTAACTCTGGTTGATTTCTTAGATTTGTGGTTTTTTTACTTCTTTTTTGCTGCCTTCGCTCAATGTCTTTGACTTATAGTTTTTTGACTTCTTGGTAATATTTAAGTTTTGGGTTTCATGTAATTAAATTGGAAATTTAAAAATGACATATAGTTAAAGTTTTTCTTCACATTATAGTTTATATTTTTGACGTAATATTTTGAATAACCCACTTGCTTGCATTTACGTTTTCATGAATAGGTTACTCTTGGTCTGAACAGGTAGGAGCCCAGACATCTATCAAAGCAGTTGGCTCTCCAGCTACTAGCTATTCAAGCACATCAATGCCTGGGCAATTATTGCTTGCAGCTGATGATTCTTACCTCTCAAGTACCTGGATGACCTTTAATGAGCCAATTGGCTTATGGAATGAAAACCATTTCACAACTAATCAAATTCTAGAGCATCTTAATGTAACTAAAGATGTTACGGATTATTTATGGTACATTACAAGGTAAACCATAGCAGTTACAATTTACAACAGATCTACATTTAAATGAACTCATAAAAGCCCTTGTTGGTTTTAGATAATTGCTTGTTTGATAAAGGATAGGAATGACCATGCTGGCCCTTCTTACTTTCCTGTGGTACTATGTAATATTGCTATGCATTTCATTCTAAGGACGTGTTATTGTCTTAGCTTAAGCTATAAAATACTGATCATGTTCACACTATTACATTTGAAACTCAACACAGATGATATTAACTGCATGGTGCTCCTTTGTGTACTTTTTCAAACTTCAAATCCGGTATACCAGTTAGAAGGACATCAATAATAACACTATGCCTTAGACTTTAGCTTTTAATTTTCAGGGACTTTGAATATTCATCAACTAACGAATATTACTCCTGTTGTTGTCGAGATACAGAATAAATGTTTCCGAAGAGGATATCACATATTGGAAGGAGAAAGGCATTCTCCCAAACCTTACCATAAACAGCATTCGTGATGTGGTCAGAGTATTTTTGAATGGTCATCTTATAGGTACTTATTTGATTGTTGCTTTTATTTTCTTAAATGGACAAGGTATCTGAGTATGGGATGAGGACATGGAGTTTGGGACTAAAAGCCTTGGTTTTTATTTTATGATGACATGGTATACATGTATATCTTTTGTAGGAGGATTTTTTTTTTGAAAGGTTTTTTTAGGTGGGTTTCTAAGCATGCATACACCACAGGAAAGATATTTTGAAGAATACATCCAATTTAACTTCCATTGGCATCAAAGAATATTTTTCTATACAATATTATATTTTTAAAAGGTCTATACAAAATATTTACTAAAAACAATTGTTACTTATATTTTTTTGGCAATCAATATATTGTCTCGCTTGTCAGTTTGGGCCACCACTGTGGTAGGGGTGGGAGTGTCCTGGTGTGCTTGATCTCAATTCCTACATCTTGTTAGTGGTCGTTCCTTAGAACAAATTTGATTCCACTCACCTTGTTGGTGGTTGTTCCTTGAAACAAATTTGGTCGCACTCGCTCGTCAAATTTGAGCAAAGGCCCTTGGAACAAATTTGACTCTAATCACTAGCCAAATTTGCACAAATCAAACATATTGTTTTTTTAGCACAATCATAGTTCGGCTTAAATGGAAACCAATGGAGATGTGTTAAACCTATATGAAAAGTGATATGTTAAACCCCCTTTGATTTTTTTTTTTTTAAATCTCTTATCATATCCTAAAACCTCCATTTCTTGTTTTAAGCCTATATGGAGAGGTTAGCTTATTGATATTAGATCGATAACCATTTGTGAAATTTTTTTATTCAAACATTGATAATGCTAGAAAAATCTTTGTATCCAAGGCATTGCAACTTAGCTTGATTGGGATGGGAAGTAGTCAAAGGTTGGCTAGGAAATTGCCCGTTAGTGATGAACCACAGTATAATTTGACTAGGTTTAGGGTTTAGTCGTGAAAAGTGAACAATAACTGTTTAGTTCTAAATCTAATCGGATTAGATTGTGGTCATCACTAATGAGCAAGTTCCTAGCAATTCCAACTCAAACTTCTTAGACTTGGTATGAACATGATATAAAGCTCAAACCAAATCTTAAGATCAGGTTTGCTACTTGGAATCTGGGAATAGTAAATGGGAGGAGTAAAGAACTAGTTGATAACATGGTTAGGAGACCAATAAGTATAGTGTGTTTATAAGAAACTAAGTGAAAAGAAGAATAATGACTAGGTATTGGAAAAATTAGGGCTATTTTGTGTTGGATTGCTGGTAAGATAAATAATTGGAATGAAGTAGGGGTTGCAGTGGATAAAGAATTAAAAGATACTGTTGTTGGGGTAAATGGAGGTATTGATTGATTAGCCACTATTAAGCTAATTATTAGTAAATTATATCGAAGATAATTAGTGCATATGCCACACAAGTTGTCTTTGGAGAAAAAATGAAAAGGCTATTTTAAGAAGAATTTAATGGTTTATTAGAACAAATATCCTAGGAAGAAAGAATAATTAGTGGTAGCAATTTAAATGGCTATATAGGTTATAATAGGATTGATTATGTGAGGATACATGTGGGTTATTATATTGGAAAAAAAAGTGCGGTGGGTAGTTCTGTACTTGATTTTGCATTAGCATTATCTAGCATTGATGCACTCATATTTTGAAAAAAGAGCACATTAAAATGCCTCTAAATGGATCTATTAAATAAGAAAAGACTAGTTTTTGGTATGATGAAGAAAAAAATCTACTTGCAAGTGCTTTGTTGACAAAGTTATAGAGAATTAGGTTAACCGAATTAACCTATTGGAAACTTTAGGAAAGTTGGAGAAACAACTTAATTATTTAAGGTACTTAAGGGTATAATTCGAACCCCAACCTTTCCTTTTGGGATATAACACTCCAATTTTTCTAAATTTAATTTTATTCATTCAAAAGACTTACATTACATTAATTTGAGGCCCTTATATTGGACCTAATTACATTTGAAATCCAAAATGTGGAAATAAAAGCAAATCATAATATTCCAAATACAAAAATCCAACGGGAACACAACAATGACAATATATCTTAAAAAAATTGAAAATTCATACTCAAATAAGATAAACATAATAATTGAGAATCTTTAATCTTCTTGATGAACATCCAATCATGCCCAAATCAAGTTTTGTTTATCTGTTCATCAAAATTGATGCCACATAATGAGATCTTAATAATTGACTAAAGGCTCTACCTAAAGTGAATCAGTAGTCCCATGGTATGGTGTCAGTGCCAATGTCCAATATAGACTAATAAAACGTTTGATATTATGAAAGAAGGGAACAAAAAATAGACAAGCATATATTATATTAATATCTGAAAATGAAATTAGATTTACTCTTAGATCTATAGAAGATCTTCATTGGAAAAATGTGGAGAGCGAAAGGAGCTCTTCATTCGATTTTTGATTGATATGATTGAGTATACATAATTTGTTTGGTAGGATTTAAGAAGAAAATAATATCCGTGAGAGATGCATTAAGGTTATTAAGGATATATATTATAGAGAAAAGTATATTGGGATGACCAACAATATTCAATAACATCAAGCCTAAACAAAGAATTTAGATCAAGTCCAAAGTCATTTTTTATTATTAGTTTTAGACGTGCTTACATCCTTATAGCAAATATTCATAAAGAAACATCTTGATGCATGTTATTTGTTAATGATATATTTTGTAATATAGATGATATTTAACTAGAATTTTTTGGTATGTTGGAATAGTGGAAGAGAATATTTGAAAACATGAGTCTTAGAATTCATCGAATATTTTGAATTATGCTATGTGATTTTATTGGAGTTGCAATACATAACTAATGGCCTAGGCTATGACTTCAAAAGAAATACGTGATCTACAATCAATCATGATTGACAAAAAAGTAATCCCTAGATGTGATTTTTAAGTGTTTTATTTTTGTTGTTCAACAACCAATCATTTATCCCACTAAGTGAGGTCTGCTATTTCAATCCATTATTTCCATTATACTCTATTAAATAAGGATTTGTCATTTACTTAAATATATATATCTTTATATATATTAAAATATATAAAAGATAATGTATATAAGCTCGTAGCATAGAATCGTAGTTGTCTTTTTTATTTCTTTCAGAGTATACATTGTGTGTTGGAATCCAAATGGTGGTGGGTGTTCATGCATCTAGTATTTATTTTTTGGATATGAAGGTGGTACATATGGTAACTGGGTTAAGTTGGAGCAGAATCTTGAACTGGTCAAGGGATGCAATGAACTAGTTTTATTATCTGAGGCTGTTGGATTGAAGGTAAATTAACTTAGTCTGTTATCATTGATCAATTTATTCGCTTGAAAATCCTTCATCCTTCTTGTTCACTTATATTCATATTTCTTATTAATTTGAATAGATCTCCAGTCTCATTTATACTTATCTTTTGCTCAATTTCATAATAGCCTAAATCACCTATATGGGGTCTAGTAGTAGTGATAAATGCTCAAAATGTGATTATAGGTTTAGATTATGTTTGTTTGCAAATATTAACTTTAATAAGATTCGAGCTAAACTTGGATAAGGATATTTTTTTATTGAGAGTTGTGTATGATGTGAAATTAAATTATATTGTTGAAATGCATGAGGGATGTGATATAAGTTAGTTATTATTTTGGTATATATATAAGATGTAAAATAAAGTTAATTTTTTTATTTTAAATTATGTGTATGATGTGAAATACAGTTAACTTTTAATATTAAATTTTATATATGATGTGACATACCGGGTTAAAGTTAACATAGTTACTTGGCTAAACAAACATACTTGTTTTTGAATCATGACAATTTTGATGATAAGAAACACATTAACTAAATATAACCGAATAACTTTCTTATATATATGTATACTATGTTATGTCATAGGTTCATTTGCATCAAAAAGAAGGTTTTGAGTCGGTGATCACTTGGTTATTGAAGTTTAAAGAAGAATGCTTAATTAAAACAAATGTAGAGTTGAAGTAAGCATTAAAAATGAAAATTCAAATCAAAAAGCTCAACTCGATCTAAAGATGAACAAGACAAGAAAATAGCTTTTTAAATTTGAACATTAAGTATCTTACACAATGTTCTCTAAGCCTAAGCACTCATAAAATGCTAGATAAATTAAATAATTTATTTTAAGAAAAATTGACAAACTTTAGTCTATTGGGCGAATTGGGTCGAGCAATTTCAATTCATTTGATGATGTGACTTGTAGCTTCTAATGGTAACATCCATTATGCAACAACATTTGAACCTACAAGCAAATTACATTTCACTCTTTGCTTGGGCAGGATCGCTGGATGACCCATTATACAAAGATATTCAAATCTTGCTGTTGACATACCATCCTTTTGGCCAAATCTTCAACAGATTGCTGGCAAAAGCTTGAGGGATTTTTTCCTAAAATGACCCTAGACACAAAATTGCTATTTTACTTCACATTTCATCCATAAAATTGGGTGAACATGGGTAATTTCCCTATTTCTTCTCTCCGAGACAACTTAATGAATTAAGTTCTCCCTTCCTCTCTTCATTGTGCATGAAAACTTTAGAACTCTCCATCATTTTTCACTTTTCATTCATCTACTCAGAGAATCTTTAACCATGGAAGTTTAGGAACTTGTAGGAGATCGTTGAAGTTTTTCATTTTACTTCAAGTTCTCACTTTGGTTTTTCAATTTTCAATATTTATTTGTTTCCATGGTTTCAAAATCCTCCCACTAAGCACTCAGTTCTTTGCATTTTTTGTTGGGATGCCACTTGTAAAGAGTTTGACAATTTCAAGAAGAATCTAGTAAGGTTTTGCTATTTTAGAGTCTCTAAGTCATGAAGGCTTTTTTTACACAAAGGTATATAGTCTCTAAGTCATATCTCTAATTTTATTCTAAATTTCTCTGAATATTTTTGGCTTCTCCTTAACTCCAAATGAGCTAAAAAATTTACCATATATTTTTGAGGAGTTTATTTTTTCAGAGAATATTTTTACAACTTTGCTCTTTGTGGTTTTCTCTAAGTAAATTTTAATCAAAAATATGTTTATGATTTTTTCTGGTTAATTCTCTTCAACAAAATATGTGATATTTTTATTGTATATTCTGAAGGATATTCCTTGCATCAAATAAAATGTTCACAAAGTTTTACTGAGGCTTCTCTAAAAAATACTTTACTCTTTGTAACTCAATAGAACTTAATTGTCTATTTTTATCTACTTTTTAAATTCAACCTCTTTTTGTTTCAAAGTATTTTACATAATAACTTAAAGAAGAAAGTTAAATCAAGAAACAATAACGCTTTTTGTTTGGGCTTGATTTTCATGCTGTTATAAATTTCTTTGTAAATTCAATAAATATTATACTACATTTTGGTGACTAATATTTTCCTTGTTTTTGTTTTGCTCCTTTTGTGTAGAAGGGTTTTTGAACCCTTGTGAAAAGTTCCACAAGTTTCTTCTTTGATCCCAAGAAATAGGTTAATTAGGTTTGTACCATGAGCTCATCAAAGACTTGTGTTTTAGGTTTGTGCCTTGACCCTCGATCCCTAAAGAAGGCATAATTTTCAATTTGTAATAGGCTTAAGCTTGGTCCACAACTACATCTTGTGTTCTTCTCATTTTTATTTTATTTTCTCTAATTGTTTTCACATGTGAAGAATTTGTTTTCATAATTCCTATAGTGACTGGTATACTTAAAGAGTTAGTGAAACAAATCCAAAATAAAAATCCTTAAAAACCAAAAGTTTTCAAGGACTAGACTTTCCATACATATTATATTGGGGGAATTCAAAGTGTTTGATAGCCCAATTGTCGCCAGTTTGTGAGACAATCAGTTAATAGTTGGTAGGTTTGACATTCTAGTTTCAAGTAACTTTAATTTTCCAAGGATCCAAGACAACATTCTAACTTAGCACGAGAGGAAGGGAGTTGGCTGAATCTTTTCTCATGGTTTTAAATCATCTGAATACTGATTTCACCCAATCATTGGCATCTATTTGATCAATGCCATCACTGTACTCACACCATAAATGTACTAACTCTTATTATTAGAAAGCTCACAGCACTAACTTTATTTCTTGTACTCTAGCATTTACTTTTTCTTGTTCCACTATCTTTTCATACTTGTACTCTTTATTCAATGCTTATTAACAAGAAAGCACTTGTAGTCACAGACACTTATATCCATGTACTACATTTGCCTACATACTTATAAAAATATATAATTATATATATATATATTATATTTTATTCAATCCTTTTGTTATATCTTTGCTTATTAACAAGAAGACACATATAGTCATAGATACTTTTATATACAAATGCTACACTTACTTACATGCAATAATAACAACAAACTAAGCTTTTATCCTATTACGTGGGGTAGGCTACATAAATTTTTTGTTTTCGTTGTACTCCATTAATTAGCTAATTTTTATTTAACTCCAAATATGTAAAATTATTTCTTATAGTTTCTTGTCATGTCTTTTTTGCTTTCATTTTTCTCTTTTTACACGGACAAGATCTAATAATCCAACTTTTTTACTGAAATTTTTGTTAGCTTATGACTTATATGTCCAAACTATGTAAGTTGACTTTATCTAAGCTTATCTTTAATTGAAGCCACTCCAACTTTTTTGCGGATATATTCATTTCTCATCTTGTCTTTTGTAAGCGAGCATTCAGTACCATATAATATCATTGATGTTATAACTGTTCTATAAATTTCATCTTTAAGTCTCAGTTAAATTTTTCTATTTTACAATATGTTAGATGTATTTTTTTATTTTATTCATCTTGCTTTGATCTTACTAATAACATTATCATTTATTTTACCAATATTCTATATAAATAATTCAAGATATCTAAACTGTTTGCTTTTTATGATAACTTGATCATCAATTGTCATCTCTTCACTGTGTTTCTTTCTTGATTAAATTTATGCTTCATATATTTGATTTTTGATTTACTAGATAAATTTTTTTTGATTCGAATGTATTTCTCCGTAACTCGAGTTTTGTGGTAGCATCTTCTCTAGTCCTATCAACGAGAAAAATATTATCTGTAAAAGCATACACCAAGACACTTTTTCTTTAATGTGTTCAGTTAAAATCTCCATAATCAATGCAAAAAAATATAAACTTAATGTAATCCAACTAAAACAAAAAAATTCTAAGTCAAACTCTCTTGTGTGAGTCTAAGAAAGCAATTTATAATGCAAAAATGTAGCTTTTGAAAATATATATAATGAATACTAAAAATAGGAGAAAGACATACAAATTTTCTAAGATAAGAGAAAACTAAAGATTTGACTCAAGTATAATGCATTAAAAATGAAACTTAGAAAATATTGCTTTAGGAAGGGAATATAATAAAGATGGATGAGTTGTTTTTATATGTTTTTCAATGATAGTTATGGCATACTAATTGATTTAATTGAATTTCGTATCTAAAAGAGATATAGAAATTGCTCATATCTTCAGCGATCAATAGAGCTAAAATTTGAGAGGCTTTAAAGACATTAAGTTGTAGAAAAGCAGTAAGAAACTTTTAAACTTTTGGGTATTCTTCCATATCTCAAGTTTTGCTTGAGCTGCTTCTCTAATCTTATCAATAAAAAGAATATTATTTACAAAAAACATACATTAAAGTACCTTCTCTTTAATTTTTTATAACTAATGTAAAAAGATATGAATTTAAAATTGAACATTGATATATATATATATAGAGAGAGATCTATTCTTATACTTTTCTTTCTCTTTTGTATCTTGTTCATTTGCTTGCAGCTAGCAGTTTGCTTATTAAATTTATATTTTTGCTGTGTAATTGTAACAAAAACCTCACAATTGTAGGTAGTATGAAATCTGCATATAATTTGTTTAAATTTTCTGAAAATACCCAAGGCTTGAGATGGTTAAAAGTCATTTGGGTATACATGAAAGTTGAAACAGTTTAAAATAAATCAAGGTTGTATGTTCATGTATTTTTCATATGATGCTTCTCAAGAAAATATATACTGTATTATGTACAGGAATGAGTTCGTGACATGTACATTTGGTAGCAGGTTGAACAGAACTTTGCTATGATTAAAGCCCAAAAAGTTGTCGTTTATGTATGTTTTATTTAGGAGCATGTGTGGTATTTGAAATTTTTTGAATATTGTTTTTTTGGTGAAAGATGGATTAAATTTCAGAAATTTAATCTTAAACTTGTAGCCTTAAGAAGCATTATAATGTCTGAATTTTATGGGGGACAAAAGGTGCCTGCTTTTTGGAAAATTTTTACTAAACAACTTGGTCATGCAGTGCTCCTATGCTTTGTAATTGTAAAAAGTATGTTGATGTATTATTCTCAAATTAAAATAAATACTTTCAGAACAATGAATCTTAGAGACTTATTGCCTCGTTGTCAACTGTAGAACTATGGTGCTTTCATTGAAAAAGATGGAGCAGGAATCAAGGGTCCGATTAAGGTGTTTGGCTTCAAAGATGGGGAAATTGATCTATCTAGTTCTCCTTGGACCTATCAGGTTAGATCTGTCAAGGATTCTCATATTTGGTGTGCTTTTTGAATGAGTTATATCAAATAGTTGTTCAAGATTTTGTACCTGATATTGTAGACTTCTTGAACTTCCAGCACATCAACTCCAGACTGTCCAAATTGACGCTGCAGATGTCTACTATATTCACACCATTATATATTATAATAATGTCAAGGTTCATAGTGCAAATAAATACAGATTCAGTTGAGCATTATGCGCTGGAAAGTGCTGTTGAGGCCTTACAATTGACAACTGACCACCTTTAATGTTGTTAATCTCTTGTTTCTGACTAGCTTAAGCTTGTAGGTAATGGTCAAGAAGTAACTTCATATTCTTACACTCCCTTTCACACGCAAGCTAATTTGTTTTGCAATATGGATTCAATTCAGCATAGATCTTGTTTTCTTTTTTCAGCCTTATGGTAGAGATAAATGGGTCATTACGGCTCGAATGTGGGACCTTTTGTCTCTAATACCATTTTAAATCTCTAGTTACCTCCTGACCTAAAGTCTTATGGCTGTAGGTAATTGTGCAGGAATAGTCTTATTTTCTTACTTGCTCTTTTATATAAAAGTTGTTTTGTTTTCCGGTATGAATTCAATTCAGCTTAGGATCTTTTAACCTTATACTTAGGGTAACAGGGGCTTGAACTTGACATCTTTAGCTTTGATACTATATTAAATCTCTACTTACCAGCTAACCTAAAAGTTTAAGCTTATAAGTAATTGCTTAGGAATAATTTATATTCTTTGTTCGAATTTTTGTCTAATCAGCCCCTATTACTTGAGCCACTTTCCTCATGTTTACTCCCAACAATGAATCTCATCCAATCTAGATCACTACCATTCGTCTCAATGCATGCTATTTTCTTTGTTGGTCTAAGTTGTTTGCATGTATATCTAAGAAAAATTAGTTACCTGATAGGAGATATTCCAGTGCCAACCCTCACAAATCCAGCACATGCTACTTGGGATGCTGAGAATTCCATGATTATGACCTGGCCAGTGAATTCCATGGAGAAGATTTTAGTTCCATCTACATGTGCTATTCTACAGCTAAGGAAATTTGAGATAATGTTACGGAATCGCCTTGCAACTTGGTGAAATCTATCAAGATAATGATTCAATCACCAAATATTTCAGTTCTCTCAAGCATGTGTAGCAAGATTTAGTCATTTACAATGATTAAGCGTGGATGTGCTTAGAAGATTCTTGTTGTTGCAAGGTGATTGTTAATTTCAATTGAGTCTTTAAGATTTTTGCTAGACTTGATGTAGAGTTTGATGAGGTAAGAGGAAAGATTGTTACGAGAAATCCCATACCCTTGATCAATGAAGTCTTGTCAAAGTAAAATAATGAAGAAAGTCGTGAGTATGTTATGTTTGGCCGAAAGATTGTTAATGTAAGCTTCTATGAAGCACGAGTACGATACAATGATAAGAATACGATACAATACAAATATGATAACACGAGAAATTAAAAAAAAATAGAATACAAATACGTCAAAATATAATTGTTATATATGTGTATATAATATGTCATATTCTCATATTTAAGGTGTCACTCGATGGTAGATCATAATAATTTATATATCTTAGTGCTATAAATTTCAAAAATATCACTTTAATTTTCTTCAAATTAATTATATTTTTTTAAATATTCTTGATATCATTAAAAGTAATATTATAGAACAATTCAACTTAAAAAAATAAAACATCTATTAGTAACTATTGAATTTTAAAAAATCTTAAATTTAAATTATTATCATAAAGTTTGTTTAATTGCTCTCAACCTGTCATAGATTATCTAAATGAGATAAGAGTTTAAATATATATATATCATAAATTAATTTCAATTTATTTTAAATCCGACCCAAATTAATTAGTTCAATGCAAACTAGATATAATTTATAATAATATAGATGTTGTGATATAAACATAGATATATTGACTTAATCAAAATAAATACACACTCTCCTTTATTCGAGTCTCTGACTAAATAAAATAAAAAGGCTAAAGTCATCATTTTCAATATGCTTGATTAAGGTAAAAATAATGTGATCAATATCTAACAACAGTAAAGACAGCATCAGGTAGAAAAAATAGAAACATCGTTAGTATCTTTAAGACCACAAAAAAGTTAGTTAAAGTAAATGATACAACAGTTTGTAGATACCAAATTTTTTTCTACTGCTAAAACATTAGCGTGAGTGAAGCTTTTTGTGTTCCCAATTGCATTGCTAGTGTATCTTTCTCTTAATTTTAACTTTCGAGTATATGCATTAGTTATATTTTGTGTAAGATATTTTTTATTTTTTATCGTGTAAGCCGGACTGACTGTTCTGATATTTTTTTAATTAGAAGTATTAAAAATTATCGGATAAGAATCAGATAAGTATTGAATTTTAAAGAATAAAAATAAAATTTGATACACTATGTGATATATCAGATATGTATTGGTGAAGTATCGGTATCAGATTCAAATATGATACCGATACATTAAGCTTTTCAAAGTATCGATACTTTATAAGTGGGCCTACTCATTGCCGATGAAAGGGTTGGCCAAGTTTGAGCAAAAGGTGGACCTTGGATGGATGGGTAAGGGGGATAATGTAACTTTTGATTATTGGTGATAGGTGGCTGGTTGTTGGCAAAAAAGAGATAAAGCAAAGTCGCGAGGATCATTTCTTGTTTAGAGGCAACAAAAGTGACCAAATCAAGTAAGGGGAAACTGCAACTTGTTGAGCTACAAGCTGGGGCAGGCACTTCTTTTGGATTTTTGTTGAATAAGGAAGGGGAGTTGGGGCTTGGTTGTGCTCTACCTGTTGAGGGACACCATAGTGATGTTATTCAACGAGGAAAATTTTAACTCGTTTTTTGTTGCTATGGGTGATCAACTATTGATGTTAGCTGCAGGGAATAGTCGCAAGAAGCAACGTGCACAGCCCGAGCCTATGCAGGCAATGGAGGAGGATTCCACTGAGGAGGAATCTGAAGTGGTGGAGCAAGAATGATACTGGGGATATGTTGGCAATGACCAATGAGTTGGAGCAATCCATCTTTCACCTGCAAACCAAGGAAGCAACAAATTAAGGTTTGACATAGAACTGTTCGATCATGCTAAAATGATGCTCTCCTACTACCAAACCATGGTAGCCAAAGTAGAAGCTTGGTGGTGTCAAGGGCTAAGGCCTACTGGCTAGCTCAAGGGGATCATAATACCTTTTTCTTTTATAGAGCTTCCACTGGAAGGATGTAGCAAAATTGGATCCAGGCCATTAAGTACTCTAGTGGGGAGCAAACCAAAGGGGGGGGGAGTGTTCATCATATCTTGATAGGCTACTTCTCTAGGAAGTGGGGTACAAAAGATGAGGTGGTATGCATCTCAGAGTCTATGTAGCCCAAGGCTACTATTTCCGCAAAGGCGGCAAAGAAGTTGACTAAACAAGTTTCCAAATAGGAGATTTGGGCAGTTGTGTTTTCTCTGGCAAATGATAAGGCCCTTAGTATTGATGGTATGACATGATCCTTTTTTCAAGAGATATTGGCCTACTATGGACGAAGAGGTGATCCAAGCAGTTCAACATTCCTTGTGCCTAAAGTTAGCAATGCCAACCAATCTAAGCAATTTAGGTTGATCAATCTTTGCACCACTGTCTACAAAATGATTGGCAAGGTGATGGTAAATAGACTCAAGGATCATATTGGCCACTTATTGCAGTTGAATACAAAGCTTTTGTTCTAAGTAGACAGATTGTTGATAATTGTATCTCCGCTCAAGAAATTATCCACTGAATACACATTACAAAAGCCAAAAATGGGTTTACGATAGGGTCAGTTGGAACAGGCTTACGATAGGGTCAGTTGGGATTCTTGGACCGCATACTTACTCACCTAAGATTTCCTAAACAATGGTGTCATTGGGTTCATATGTGTGTCAAAGAGCCTCGTTATATGTTGTTGATAAATGAGAAGAAATCATATTGAATCACTGCTCACAGAGGATTGAGAGAGGTATGTCCTCTCTCCTTTTACATGTTTATCCTATGTTTAGAATTAAGTTTTAATCTTCTTCATCAATAGATTAAGGCAAAGGAATTTGTTTGTCAGCCCATTCTCTTCTCATATTTGCAGAAGATCTTTTGATGTTTTCTAAAGCTACCACCTACAACTATTGCTTGCCTCAAATCTACAATGGACAGCTACTGTGCTTTTTCAGGGCAAGCTGTCAATATTGAGAAGTCATCCACCATCTCAAGTCGCACCACGTCAAGGAACATGAGAGCATTATTAGGAGGAGATTTGGTATGCGCGAGAGTGGCGTTACTTTGGGATTCCACTCTTTAGTCGTAAATCCATTAGGGCTTATTGGAGCTTAGCAATGCGACAGTTGGGAGCTGCATCACACCTTGCTGGATAAGGAAGTTGTCACTTGTAGGGAGGATCATTCTTATAAATAGCATTTTAGTTTTCATGCTAGTTTATGATTTATCACATACATTTGTGCTACAATGCTGTTGAAAAATTAATATGGAACTTCCTTTGGAATGGAGATACTAAGAGCAAGTTTATTCGTTATGCCCCTTAGGGAGAAGTGTGCAAGTTGAAGGGCCATGATGCTTGGGTATCGATGACTTTAGGAGGTGGAGGAGCTTGCTTGTGGCCATGCATACGGCTAGTTTACGGAAGATAGGACTCAGACTTATGTAACAAGTCAAGGTCCTAAAAGAATCACTAAGGAGATCCCACATGTAGAGGAACAATTTCAGGGCAATGAACGACATGAGATCACATTTTTTTGTGATTAGACAAGGAGAATGTTGGGATCATCTATATGGGTAGAGATATTGTACGAGATAGGATGATCTAGTTTCTTCGTGATCCCAGGTCAATATCTTTCATAAAGGATCCTTGGCTATTCACTACATAGCATCCAATTGAACTATATATATCACTATGTAGATTGGGGAGTTCCTTAACAAAGTAAAGGAAATCATGAACGAAGACTCTTGGGTTAGGGGAAGGATGCGATAGGTCTTTGGCACAGCATTGATGAGCATATTGCAGTTCGTTAGCAGGCATCCATCCAGGATAAGGATACTTTGTTTTAAGCTAAGTTTGAGAAGAGGAAGATTCATAGTGTAGTTCTCTAACCAAGAGCAAGATTAGAACTCAGGAGCTTGGTGCTAACAAGTTGACACTTAACCAAGGATGTACATGCGTAGATTGGTGGATTCCAGTCTTTGCTTATAGGGCTGTGGCACTGTTAAAGATATTTTCTACCTTTTTGTTGCACAGTATAGAATATGTAGAGAAGTGAGGACGAAGCTACAAAAGAACTATACCTTGTTACTTCTAATTTTTATTTTGTAGGATTATATTTGGCAAATTGCTTTAGCAACAAAGCACAACAAGAGGTGCCTTAGCTTAGAGGCAGATATTATGTACTACTGTTGGAGCGCCGGAAGCTCCATAGTTCATGGCCAACCAACTCCCTCACCGTCATTTCCTCTTTTATATTTAGCCTATTTGAGGTTGTTTTGAACTATAATGAGAGCCTCTGGAATCCTATATTCTCACTTTGGATCATCGAATTCCCCCCGCTTTTGGATGGCTCAAAATCAACTTCAATGACTCTCTAAGGTCATGGCATCTCAAGATTAAGAGTCATTAAAAATCATCTGGGAGCAATTTTATATACTAGTTGCAGGCGATTGCTTACTCATTCAGTCGCTTCTATGGAAAGACATGTTGCATTATATGGGTTGTAGAATATTATATGATTAGCGGCAAAATGCACCCACATATGACTTGATGCAAACTGCTTGGAGATGCTTTGCTTGTTCAACCAAGAGATCTCCCAAGACATTTACCAGCCCACGTCAGTTCTAGGGACATCACATACTGTTCTAGTACCTTAATTGCTATAACCCGTGGGGCCCTACAGGTGGCTGCTCCAACATGGGGGTTTTGTGAGCTTGACATTTGTGCTCAAGATCATAATGAGGCCCTCCGAGGATTTGTTGGAGCACGAGGAGACACATGTTCCTTAGGGGAGGCTACTGTTTGAGGATGTGTTGGAGCCCCGAGACCCACACTTTATACTACCTGAGGAGTGGAGCCCACTAGGAAAGGGAGTGTATGATAGCGGAGATTGTAGATTTGATTTCTTATTTTTAGTTTTGTAAACTTACACATGTGCATAGGAATATCAATTGTGTTGTTGACTACTTAGCCCATCTAGCTATGCTAGGAAATTTTGGCTTGAGATCCCACACTGTCTTATAAGTGCGTTCCCCGTTGATTTTTGCCCCATTATGAATGGGGATGTGACTTAAGCCTATTTGGTTGAATTATGTTTTGGGAAAGTTTTAAATGTCTTTGAGCTAGAGAAATAAAATTATTCTAATATTATGACGTGAAATAAAGTTATTTTATTTTTGAGTGTTGTGTTGGATATAAAATAAAATTGATTTTCTTATTGAATTATATGTATGATGTAAAATATACTTAATTTTTATTGGAATTTATGTAAGATATAAAATAAAATTTATTTTAATATTTCAATTTTTATATAATGTGAAATAATTATAAAATATTGATGAAAGTATTTTAGAGGAGTTTTTTGGATCCCAACCAAAAAAATTTTCATTTTAGGACAGAATGATAAATGTGGGAGTGACTAAAAACTCGATTCTAGTTTGCTGATGAGGCTTGAACTAGTGGACAAAACAACCCTATTTAATAGAATCATGATCAGAAGCCTTGGGTATGGGATGACGATTGCAATAAACCACATCAAACTTGAGAAACCTGTTGGTACGTTCTTGGAAAACCAGCCAATTGGTAGCAAAGCAGAAAAGATACTAATGAGTCGGACACCTTGAGCAAAGAGCTAATTGATCTTCTAAATTTTCTGAAGTCATATCTGTCATTTAGTACTCCTAATTGTTCATTGGCCCATACTAGTAAAAATTTAAGTGCTTTTTCCTCTATCCGTAATTTTACTCCTTGGATAATCGAGTTGGGAGATTTTGATCGCATGATAGCTTGTCAAATTTGTTTAATTCTTACCCTCTGTTTGGGAAATGAAAATTTGGATTGCTGATTGTCCTTTTTCCCTATTGGTTCTAAAGGTTAATAATTTCTATGACTGAAGAACTTAAATCTGTACACCATTTTGCTAATCTTCCTTGTCTTATCTTTTAAAATCATATATGTTAACTTTCTCTGAACTTATTCACAATTGAGATAAATTTTATAAAATAATAATAAAATCAACATTGTTAATGATGTTGAATATTGGCATAAAAGTGGAGTATAATATAATAATTAAATTATACATATAATAAATACGCAGAAAATAATATAATAACTCAAATTTTACATATAATAAATTTTAATAAAAGTAATTTAATAAAAGAAATATCTTGGAAGTGTTCTTAATATCTAGAATTACATGGCAAAGAAGTTTAGTTAATAAACTTTTAATATAATAAAAATAATTTATCATGTGTTATAGAAGTGTCTCAAAATTATCCTAGAAGTATTCTTATAGTTAATAAACTTTAATAGATTCTCTCATATTCTCTCTTCCTTGTTGTTTTTAGGGCTTGTTTGGTTGGAGGATGAATTTGGGTAAGGAAAGAGAAAATAAATTATTTTATAGAGTTGATGGGAAAGAAATTTATTTTAATATTGGAAGGTGTGTAGTATGTGAAATAAAGTTGATTTTAAGGTTGGAATTTGTGTTGGATGTGAAATAAAGTTGATTTTTAAGGCTGGAATTTGTGTTGGATGTGAAATAAAGTTATTAAAATTTATAATAAATTTAAAATATTATTAAAATATTTTTTTGCCCATTTTTGGGCTCATGCCAAACAAGGCCAGTATCATGTATTTTCATGAATGCTATTTTGCATTCTAGTTTGGATTAAGATTTTGCAGGATGTGAGTTACTTGTTTATTTTTTAGATACTTGTGCTTTTTGCCCTGCAAAACTTACAAATGATCTTGTTGTTAGATGTGCAAATACCTAAGCTTTCCTCATGATATTTGAACTTGAATGTAATTGGTTAGTAAAATGATGACATGATTCTGACAATAAATGTGGTACGAAATGAAGCTTTTGAGTTTTAGCTTTTTTCTTGTTTTGTTCTGATACGATATGGGCTAGAATACAACTTTATTGACTTTGTTGGGTGATATGGATGGTTTAATAATTCTTTGTGAATCTTGACCAAATTTAGGTGGGGTTAAAGGGGGAGCTTGCAAAAATATTTTCTCCAACGGAACAGGAAAAGATTGAGTGGATGGTTTTGCAACCCAGTCAGATACAGGCAACCTTTACGTGGTACAAGGTAAATCAATTTTTCATCCAAGTCCTTTTGGTTAGATCATGTATCTAAATAACTGGTAATTTCCTATGCCTACCTTACAACAACAACAACAACAACAAGCCTTAATCCCACTAGGTGGGATCGGCTACATGAATCCTTTGTTTCAATTGCGCTTTATCAATTAACAAATTCTTATCTAAGTGTAGGTAATTAAGATCATTCTTTATAGTTTTTTGTCATGTCTTCTTTGGTTATTCTCTTCCTCTTTGTTCACGGGCAAGATCCAATAACTCGATTTTTCTAGCTGGAGCTTCAATCGGCCTACGATTTATATGTCCAAACTATCTACAACATTTATTTTATTAATTCAAAACTTGCCTTAGTGAATGACCTTTCATTTTGACTTTCTGCAGGATATTAAAATTTTTGAAGTTTGTTCATCTTGGAAAATAATTAGTTTAGAGTTGAACGATGTTAACCTTAAAACCAATTCTCCATTGCCTTGTTGCCATCATATTAGAGCTAATTTGAATTAAGAAAAGAAAAAATGGGTATACTTATTATACATATTTCATGTGTTACAAGACAGAAGAAAGAGAAAAGCATTCAGACTAGCCTATTCTTTTGGCAGATTCATAATCGTTAGTTATATAAGCTGAATTTTGATACCACTGTGATAAGTTATATTCTCTGCAAATTAGTCTTTGATACTGTTTTCTTATGCAGGCATATTTTGATGGACCAAACGGAAATGATACTGTAGCTCTTGACCTTGGGAAGATGGGGAAGGGCCAAGCTTGGGTAAACGGTAATGGTATTGGACGATACTGGTCGCTAATTGCTCCAGAAGATGGATGCCCAAAAACATGCAACTATCGTGGGGCTTACAATGAGAACAAGTGTATGCAAAACTGTGGGAAACCAACTCAAACTTGGTATGCTTACTGACGGTTTATAAATCATTATCTCTATATTTAGGTGCATGATACTACGTCTTAAAAATCTTGGATTTTATGTGCACGTATGCACTTCTTTAGTTATAATCCCTTTTTCCTGAAATGTGGGGTTATATAATCCTTTTTTTGTGAATCACCCAATGCCTTTCAAGTATAAGAATTACTGGCAGTCCTCTTGAAGCTTCTTAATTTGATATAAGCTTGGCACTGCAACATGTATCCTTTTGATCTTATAATAATTTGTTTCTGAAAACTGATAATTGTGTTGGTGCGTTTCTTATAATTTGGTTCTTAGAATCTAAAAATTGTAGCATTATACCAATTATTCTGATCTGACTTTATGAAGCCTTGTTAGCCACTCAGTACTGCTTACTGTTGAACATGAGTTCAGTCCTAGCTTACATTAATTCCTTTTTCAAATCTCTACATAAATTATTCTGAAGATAATCTTTTTGCATCCTGTTCTTTTCACAATAATTTGCTCTCCCAATTTTGACCTAGTTTTGGAATAATGACCATAGTTATGCCAATTGAAGTCCAATATTGCCACACACGTCTAAAATGGTTGTCATTGCCGGTCTTCCCAGGTATCATGTACCGAGAGAGTGGCTACATGAAACAAATAATCTACTCATCATTTTCGAGGAAACAGGAGGGAATCCGTTTCATATAAAATTGAAGACACGTGCCACCAAAACAATCTGCTCGCAAATTTCAGAGTCGCACTATCCCCCCCTTTCTGCCTGGCATAATCCAGACCATGTCACCAGAAATATATCAGTTGAAAAATCCTCGCCAGAAATGTACCTGCACTGTGACGAAGGACACACTATCTCTGCAGTTACATTTGCAAGTTTTGGAACTCCTCGTGGTAGCTGCGAGAGTTTCTCACTCGGAAATTGCCATGCACAAATATCCTTATCGCTTGTGTCCAAGGTATGTATGCTCTCACCAAGTGAGCTTTTTTCGTAGAATTGTTAATCTAGTAGAAAGAGAATCTCTCCTTTATTTGACCGGGTGAATGCAAGATAGCTGATATATTAACAAAAAAAGATAGTTAAACCATATGTGATCAATAAGACAAGGAAACTAGTAAATATGATAACAAAATATTTAAAAAATAATGTCTTCTAACGCTTCTAATTTGTGACCACTGCTTTGATTATAAGACTTTGGTATTTTTTTCTTTAGACATGCTTGGGAAGAAACAACTGCAGAATTCCAGTTTCAATTACAAATTTCAAGCCTGACCCATGCCGAGGCACTCTCAAGACATTGGCAGTCCAAGCAGAATGTTCTCCCCTCTCAGATGAAAAGCTTTCAAGGTCACGCTGAAGCCATTGTCTGAAAGACTTGCTGTAATGCAGCTCAATCGGATTTGTTTTGCTTCCTGTTTTTAAATTTGATTTTTTTTTTTTTGATGAAAAAGTTTGATGTTTCTTGTCATAGCATTTGATGCATAAATATTTCAACTCCCTTGTGTTTTACACCATTTCTTTTCACAATTCTTTTAGAAAGCATTTAGTTTAATGTTATTTTGATATCATGTTATGTTAGTTTGATGATATCTTTAAATAAATTTTTAAAAATTATAAAATTGTTCCTAAAAAAATGACATTTAAATAATATAATAACTTCAAAATAATATCGAATCAAATATCCCATTAATAACTTTTGTAACTAATTTTTATCAAAAAAAACTTTTGCAATTATTATACTTCGTCCAAGTTAGAAACAATGGTTGCTGATCTACATAAAATAACAACAACAACAACCAAGCCTTAATCCCACTAGGTGGGGTCGGCTACATGAATCCTTTGTTTCTATTGCGCTCTATCAGTTACCAAATTCTTATCTAGGTCTCCCTCTTCCTCTTTGTACATGGGCAAAATCCAGTAACTCAATTTTTCTAACTGGAGCTTCAATTGGCCTGCGATTTAGATGTCCAAACCATCGAAGCCGACTTTCTCAAAATATTGTTTCATAATTCAATCATATTTCCTTCGGTGAACAAACATTATTACGGCATTTATAAGCAACGGCTTAAATATAAATTATTTCCTGAAACATTTTCCCGTTGCTGCTAATTTTCCTCAAGCTTTTAGAGGAGTAGCTTTGATTTGAATCACCAGTAGGCGCAACAACTATTGTTAAGCCCCATGTCAAATTTGAAATATCATCACGGGAAGAAAAAGAAAATAATTTATACGACTGAATCGTCTTTTAGATGTTCGAGCATGTCATATCTCATAATGGAAGATGATCATGGCTGCTCAAAGTTAAAAATGAAAAAATCAAGTTTCCAAGATCATGGCTGGCCGTTATGTTTGAAACTGAAACTCTCCTTCACAACTGTTCCATTTCAAGTCGAGTGATTTAAAATTAAATTTGTTTGAAATATAACTAATTCATTATAGATTCCACATAAGCTTGTTGGCTTGTGGTGCATCACAGAGGAGTTCTGTTGTGTAGTTTGATCAACACAATTTTCGTTAAAAGTACATGAAGACTGAAAGAGGGTGTAAAGGAAATATATACTAATTGTGTGATTTTCCTTTTTTACTAAGAACAATTAGGATGTTAAAGGAGACCTAGAATCCCACCCTTCCCTTTACTTAGATATAATACACTCATAATTTTATTCAACCCTGAATTTAGTTTATTCTAATCTCTTACAATGGTTTAGGTCCTCTTATGTGAGCAAGGTACAATTTAAAATTTAAAATATAGAATGAAAGCACTTGATAACCTATTAAACTATCAATCCAACATCACCTCCCTCTATTATATTTATAACATTCAGATGTCACTTGATAAAATGACATATAAATGTCATTTTAGAAAAATAATTTTATAATTTTTATAATATTATTTAAATATGTAATCAAACTAAATAATCAAATTATTCAAATAAAATATCACATCACAATAGCATTGAACCGGATGCCCTTTTAGATTGAAATATGTAATGCTTTTGTTTTTTGACTACGATATAATTTTTAGCGATATTTGTTGCTATTTTTACTGTTATGTAGTTCTGTGAGGGTAAAGGAATCCTCCTTTTTTTGGTATATGAATCCTGCTATTTAATGGCTTTGATTCAATCTTTCTATTTTGGTAAATGAATCCTCCTTTTGTCCTAATCTAACCTGACATTATCAAAGGGCTGCAAATTCCATGACAATAGGAGTGGCCTTTTTGCATTTCTCCTTTTGAGAGCAAGTTGTTATTGCTTGATATCTTTGGTTATTTACCTTGTTCCTATATCATTTTCTTGCGCAAATATTTTACATGAACTTTGGAGTGCATCCAGTTCAATGTTTCCAATATTGCACTTTGGAGCTGAAAATCTAATCCCCATGTGTGCTTTACTTCAATAAGAAGTTAAAACTACAAAGCTCAGAAAAATTACAAGGTTTTCTTCAGTTGGCGTTGATACCACTTATCTTAAACTCCTCTAGAGGCTAACAGGTCTATATGGTCTCATTGTGTGTGAATTATTATTATCATTCTTCTTCTTCTTCTTCAATACAATAGATTCTTAGTTATATGCTGTGCATTATTGAGTCGGGACCAGAACGACGCAAGGATTGACGCTGCCCCATCTGCCATAATGAAATGCTGTGCTCAAAACCATAATAAAGCCAGCTGCCCATCAGTACCACTTCTTAAACAAAAGTTTTATTCTAAATATAAAATTATTTCTGAAATTTTTTTTATTAATAGAAAATGAAATATAAAAATAATATTAAAAAACATTATTGTTTTGCATGCGGCTTAATAATTAAACTATAATATCTTTTTGAATACTAAGTTGATGTGACAAAAAATAAAAGAAGAAGCTGCTAAGTCTCTCATAAATTGATTTTCATTTCAAAGGTGTTATATGTATGAAAAAATGAAATAGTTTTTGTATCTAAATAATAAAAAAATGACAAATACAAATGATTAAAAGTCAATAATATGAGTTTAACATACAGCTAAATGTTTATATTTGTGGCTAACATTAAAATATTTGATTTATGATTAGTTACAGTTTGATTTACTGAGCGTTTCTTGATATACGCTCATCAGTTTTAAGAAATGCCGAAATTAAAATTAAAAGCTGAATTAAAGCGTCGTAATTAGGATTTACAAGATGGTAATGCTTTTTAGTTATATGATGTATATGAGCATCCCAAAAAAAAAAAAAAAAGAATTGGAACTTATTGCATTGATTTTGAAGATTTTAGCTTAATATTTTCCTTCGAAATTAAAATACAGAGTATTCTAATTACAGTCTCACAAACCCTAAATCAGATAAACATATATATATATATATACTATCATTTAAATATACACATATATGAAAGCATATTTATAAACATTCCTTCTTATTTTTTTATTTTCTTATTTTTTTTTCCGAGCATTATAATTTTTTTCAATTCAATTGAGAATTATGATAGCATATATTCGAACGACTCAGAACACTTTGTTTTCAAGCAAGCTTCCTCCCTATTAGATTCACAAAAGTTTGGCAAAGTTCTTCTCATTTTATATCAACGACGGAATTTAGCAAAAGTGAAAATTAGTATAGAAATTTTGTTTAAAAAAATTAGCATAAAATTATTCTAAACTAATGGAGTAATTAATAATGGTATTATTTTGATAGAGAAATGGGGAGGCCGACACATTTCCAGCATAATGATTGATTCCATACACTCCAGAATATCTTTTTATTTATCAAAAAAAAAATCCAACATTTATCCAGCTCTCTCACTCACAAAAATTATTGGGTCATACTTTTCTATTTTAGGTACCCAATAGAAATGCACCACATAAGTGTGCCGGTTGCACACACTGTACCACACGCAAAACAACCAAAAATAATAATTATTTTGAGATATTTTCTCACCATTTCGTAATATTTTTTATTTTTTTATAAATTTTTTTGTTGTATGATATTTTTTTTATTTACATATATATATATATACATTAAAAAAGTATTAATACAATATAAAAATAATTTAATACAAAATTAAAAATTATTGATACAAAATATAATTTCATATGATTATTTTTTCCTTTATATTATGTTTCTTATTTATATGAATATTTTTTACTCAGTACAAATGCAAATTTAAAAAAAATATCACAAAACAAAAATATTTTATAAAAATAAAAAAAATGATGTCAAATAGTATTTTTTCGCTGTTATGCGAGAAGTAGAAATGCCTCAGTGTACTGTTGGGCTACTCTAAACTTTGCTTTGCTGATTTGTTTTTAAGTTTTTTTGAAAATTTTAAGAAAATGAGAAATGCGAAGAAAATAAGGAAAAGAATCAATTTATAAAATTAGGATAACAGAAGTCACCTGTTTAATAAAAGTTGCTTATCGCTCGAGTAACTTCTATTATGTAGAAATCACTTATACGACGAGCGACTTCATCTTAACAATATTTCTCCTAAAAGCATTAGAAACATGCTCCATTTATTAATTTTTTTTAATGATTTTAATAATATGCTAATTAGTTAATTAAATGTACTTATTTTTAAAAAAAATTATCTTTTGCTTATAAGTCAAAGCTCGTTCAAGTTTAGCTAGACTTGCACTTAATTCGAATTTCTCATGACTCGAAATAGACTTACTCAAAATATAATATTATACTTTATATAATATATTTAAATTAATTAATATATTTTTTATGGTTGATATAGAGAATTTTATTGATTGAGTTAATTAAATTTACGTACATTTTTAAGTATTAATATAATTATTTATTATAATAATTTTAATACTTGAGATACATTTTTGTTTATTATAAAATGCCTATCATTTTAGTCGAGTAAACTTAAAGTTTGACTCAAACTCTGATGATTTGATTATAATTCAACTTAAATTTAAAAAAATTAAAACACAAAATAGAGTCAGCTCGGTCAAACTCGTCTCATTCACAGCCCTAGCCTGTCATTGTCACGTCTATTCCAAAACACCGGCATTGGGACTCAGTCAAAGAACCCAAGAACTCTATTGGACTAAAACATCGGTTATCTAAAGTTTTCAAAATAAAACAAAACTTTCAAAAAAGTTTCAAAATAAAACAAAAGTTTCAAAAAAGTCTCAAAATAAAACCTTTCTGCATTCGAAAATGCACCTGTTTAACGCACCCACATTTCTTCACAACCACACATTATGGTAGGACCCATTTTGTAGGTCCTAATTTATCGGGTAAAACGGTGGGTGACTTAAATCTCAGCGCCTTGTCAGTCTTTGTGTTTCGGTTTCACACTACTCCTCACTCTGTCGAGAATAAAGAGAACGAAAAATTACAGAATTTATGGGAAAAAGCAAACCGCCGCTTAAAGCGATCTCTTCCGTAGTCACACCCAAGATGCAGATGCCTTTCTCCTAACTCTCTTCTCCTTAATCTCTTCAAACCCTAGAGACTCGCGAGACGGCCGCCATTCTCGTGCTTCTCTTACTCTCCGGTTTTGCTAGCTTCTGCTAGGCTGCTATATGAACTTTTCCGTTTGAATTGAGTTTTTCAAATTGCTTATGCATTTATGTCTATGGTGGAATATCTGCTGGCCTGTTTATGGTAAGTATTATGTTTTTTCCTTCTATTGCACGATTGATAAAGGTTCCTCTTCCTAATGTTTTGGCTTTGTCGGCTCGGCTTGTTTGCAGGTTCTAAGCGTGAGCTCTTGTGAGATGACGATTTTCAACTGTGTAAGAGATTTTTTAGTGTTCTTATGGCTCGGTTGGTTATGTTTTTGACAGTATCGGTGATCTGAATTTGAGGTGGTTCTGCCTTTGTTTTTGTGTGATTTTATTGGATATGATGTTGCTTGACTTGCTGCCGGTATTAATTTTACCTTCGGCTGAAGTGATGGAATTTTTTTTAAAAACTTTAGTGTTTTTTATTTTGGGGTTCACGGGTAGCATTAAAATATGCGCATCACATGGAGATTAAGAAGGATCATCATCATTAGTCGCCTTAGTAATATCTGATAAGTAATTTTACTGAATTTGAATTAATAATCCTCAATCATTGATGGAAAAATAAATTTTAAATCTGATAGTTTTATGTTTCCATGGTTATATTATTCAATGAAATGGAATATAGATGCGGATGTTACAAATAGAATTATAACTAGATTGCTCAAGTGGATAATAGCTCAGTGGTTTTTGAGAAAAAAAAAATAACACCACAGAGATTCAAGGAAAATTTTATAAAGCACCAGTTATGCCAGCTTTATTATGTGGATCAGAATGTCAGGCAGTGAAAAATCACTAGCAGCAAAAACTATTGTTCCCAAAATGAGATTGGTAAGATGAATGCGTGGTAAGGCTGGAAAAGATAAAGTAGATGATGATTATAATAGAGAGAATGTCTGAATAACATTTATTGATAATAGGCTGGTAGACAATAGGTTTAGGTTGTTTGGACAGGTACAATGTGGAGAAGAATACAAACCATTAAAACATGTAAATAACATCATTGGTTAAAGGAATTAAAACAAAGAGAGTAGGCAAAGGTTAGATAATGTACAAAAACTCAAAAAGATTTTGAAAGTTAGAGTTAACACCACATGTTGCATTGAATAGGGTTAATGGCAAAATTAAATTCATAAAGTTGTCACCAAATTGTTGGGATAATACATTTCAAAAACAAAATTGTTGGGATAGTATTATCGATGATGATGTTGCTCATCATCATTACCAGATTAATGCTGATTTCATTTTGGGTAGCTTTATGATTTTTCTTTTTCAGGATTCTAAAATTTGCTAATTCAGAATATCTCAATTTTTGTATTCCATGGAACTGTCAACCTCCTTCAATGGAATTATCTTGTACAAATCATAAGCCTCTACCAGATTATTCTTAGAATACAATGAGTAGCGATTTATGTGATTAATATCAACTAGATGTTTTTTGAAAAGTGAACTAGATGTTTTTATAGTAAAAAATAACAGTTTTATCAAGATCTGGGAAATGGACTCTGATGCATTCTTGACAATCAGCAATCTTTTGAATGAGATGTTGGATGTTAAGGAGGTAAAGAATTATTGATCACATGATAACCTTTCTTAGATGAGTAGGGCTGTAGGCCACTGTCCTATGTTCATTTCTAAGTAAATGTCTATTTTTCAAATGTTTTAAGTTTAGCACCAGCCTTATATTATAGCTATTATGTTATAAAGAGAATGTTTATTTTTCTATAAATAATTCTATCCTACCATTTCCAGAATTAGGTACATGGAACTGTAAATCTTCCAGTGAATTTAACTCGTATAAACTTGAAACCTCCACCAGGTAAGTAAGCTTAGAATGTGCCGAACTATGAAGCATGGACACTTCAAGAACCACGCCGTGTCCGTGTTGGACACACGGACACTTGGGGACACGCGAGGACACCCGGGGACACCGTATCGGACACGCCACATGGCGTGTCCTAATAAAATAATATAAAAAAAATTAAAGGACACTTCTTGGACACGCGAGCATACTTCAGGACACCTTAGGACACTTCTAGACACTTCTAGAGCCTCGTTTGGTTGAAGTCAATTTTTTTGCTCAACACAAATTTCAACTATAAAAATTAACTTTATTTCATATCGAACGCAAATACGAATATTAGAATTGAAAGTATTTCACAACTGTAATGTATCTGTATCCTACTTTTTTTAAATTTATCATATTGCTATATCAGTATTGTATCGTATATGTATCGCCGTATTGTACTCATATTTCATAGATTTTATCCAATATAAGTCACAATTCTAAGTTATCCAAGTTAAATCAAATTTCTTCCTTCTTTGTTGCCCTTAAGTCTTTCGAAAATGAACCAATCAGAAAAAGTTTAGAATTCTAGCTTCACCTTTATCCTTCTTTCATCTTCAACACTGATAGCTCTTACTTTCTTTTATTATCGTGCTCACTGTGATTAGCCTAATAAGCAAAATTGTATTTTCTCTTACTCAAAGTGAACACTAAATTTATATCTCAAATCTTTTTAATATCGACGACGTTTGTTCTGAAGTTCTCATCTTGATTTTATGATACTTCAGTACTATTTACAAGTTGTTTATACTTAAAAATTTAAGTTTGTATCATGTTTTATATATTTTTTTAAGTATGAATTGTTAATTTTATTATTGTATTTGACGTGTCATGCCGTGTTCGTATCCTATATTTTGGAAAATCACCGTGTCGCCGTGTCGTGTCTTGTCGTATCCCGTGTCGTGTTCGTGCTTCATTGGTGCCGAATAGTTAGATTAATTTCAAGCAGATGTTCTTATAGTGGAGTACTATAGTTATTTTAAGCTTAATATATCAAAATCTGCATCTGCAATGTAGTGAAGCTTGATTAGAAGCTTTTTATTAATGAAGTAAATGTTAGCAGTTGTGGAGGCCAAGAAATGCTAATGCCATGACTTCTGTTAGGCTAGTAGGGGACCACTAACCATTGTTCATTTTTTAATTAAAATATTGTTCTTACAAGTGTTATCAGTTCAGTGCTATTCTAGACTACCATATATTATACAGAAGAATGCTTATGTTTCTATATATCTACTCTTCAAGGTCTCTTTTATATTTTGGTAACATATTTGCTGACCTTATGTTATTGTGATGTTGCAGTGCCACTTACAATCAGCACCTATGCATAAAAGGGCATATTTTTGCCATTATTACTCTGTGGCTATTTTAACTTGCATTATTTTTCTCATCGTGGGTCCTTGCATCATTAATTACAAGGCAAGTTGCATCTTGACTCGGCTTTATCCTTTATATTTTAAAATTCTCTTGCTTGAACATTTCGTTTTGACCATTTTAGCCATCTTTTCCCCCTTAACATGTTATACCTTGTTTTAGCTGTCTGGTGATTCTGACATCTCTTACTGTTTACTCCACGTATTGGCCAACTTTAGTCTATAATTGTTTGGCTAGCTGTCAAGCATGACAGTGGTTATTAGTCATCTAAGTTGCTTGTGGATATCAGAATTTTGAGATAAAAAGACTTACAATTCTAAACATAAATACTTAAAAAAAAGTAAACTAAAATTACTACAAAAAGTGAAATAGATTAATTTTCATGTAATGCATCATTTGCACATCAGATTTTTAAAATTTGTGAGTTGCATCGAGTCGGTTACGGGGCGAGCGAGTATGATTGACTCATACCTGAACCCACCCCATTTCATAACGGGGTGGGTTGCGTCACGGTTCACGGGTGAAATTTATGTACTTGTACCAGTCTCATAGGGGCGGGGCGGGCAGTTTAATCGAGTACGGGTACAAATTTTCACCCCTAACTGGGATATAACACGCAACAATTTAAACTCAAAATAATTTCATTCCAGGATTAATAGCAAACAACACTAGTTCATGTCTTTAAATAGGCCTATTACAATTGAACTTCAAATTGTGAAAATAAATGCTGAAATAAATGCG
Source organism: Apostasia shenzhenica (assembly GCA_002786265.1). Taxonomy (NCBI): domain Eukaryota; kingdom Viridiplantae; phylum Streptophyta; class Magnoliopsida; order Asparagales; family Orchidaceae; genus Apostasia; species Apostasia shenzhenica. The sequence goes on from KZ451960.1 coordinate 66,430, forward strand.
GAAATAAAAAAAATTACAACTTGCCAAATGCGAATATCTAAAAATAGGAGGAAATAAATGAAATCAACTTAAAATTTAAAATATTTTCATTCAAATCAATAAATTAATTTAAATGAGGATTCCCGATTCACTGACCAGCCACCAATCACACTTGCTGCCAAATCAGCTGGTGCCAATCCTCCATCCAGATCGACGCCAAGTGGTGAGATTTTGGACGCCGAGTTTAGATCCTGTATGGAATAAATTGATGGTTTGATGGCATTGTGTTCCCACCAGTTTTTCCCCTTACGATCTTTGAAGCCTCTCGGCTAAAACCACCACCCCCTTTCCCCCCTAAAAAAGAAAATCATCCTATAAGCCTACCGGGAGCCTTTACTCCCAACCCTCTTTAGACTAGGTTGTTATAGGCCATTCCTTACCCTTTTCGAGTGTGACTATTATAGGCCCTCGAACTTCTACTTGGTTGTTATAGGTCACTCTCCGCACTCTTTGGACCAAGTTGTTATAGCTTGGGCAGTGGATTTTTCAAGTTTAGAAGTTATAAGTCTTGCATGTGAAGCTATTGTTAACAAATTGTCATTCACTAATTACCATGATGCATGCAATTCAGGAATAGGTTTGCTATGTTCTGCTGGTACTATTTTTGATGAATTAATTACTGTTTTCAGTTTTACGTAAGCTACTTGTTTACTTCTAGCTAACAGTAGCCAACTTTAATGCATTTTGAATTGCATGGATTCCCAATTCTCACGTTGGATATATTGACTAAGGTGTAAGCTATTAGTATCATTTCCTTGGTATGTGTTTCTAGGATATCCTGCTGTTGGGATGTAAATTGTTCTTGCATCACCAACCATCAGCTAGAGCTTTTCAACTAATAGTTTCTTATGTTTAATATAGCTAACATTAGGCTGTCTTAGCCAAAGGGGTATCATACTTTTGTCCTAAGTTGGGGGTTGAGCCAAACATCTTTTATCTGTAATCCTGGGGTTTGATATTTGCCCCTGAAGTGGCTTATGGCAACATAACCCAACCAGCATCCATACCAAATTGTACCTTTATAACTTGGATGCCCTCATTTAGTCTTCCTAATTGCTTCTATTCTGATTTTTTTTTTTGAAATTTTCTTTTATTGAAAGTTTATCCTGATAGAGTCTAATGGAAACAAAAGATTCATATAGCCAACCCCACTTAGTGGGGTAAAGGCTTGGTTGTTGTTGTTGTTGAAAGTTTGTTCTGAATTTTTTTAGCTCAAATGGCAATGATATTGTCAAAGAAAAATAAAGTTTATTTTATTCCTTATATATGTTGGAATAGTTGTTTTCTGTGTCTGTTGGGATTGTGATTTTCCAACTACCTATTATTCTTCTGTTTGCTTACTCTTTGCTAATGTCAGGTGGAACATTTTGTAAGTTGGACTTCAGTGCTATCCTTCCTGATTTAGTGAAACACAATTCTGACTCTAATCATAGAATTTTTACTGCATTTTGAAAGATCTGGTTATTTTCTATGTGCATTTAGTTATTTGATTCCTTCAGAGTAAAAGAATTCTGTTCTAATGAATAATAGTTTGATCGTTCTATCAAAAAAAAAAAATAGTTTGGTCATAGGAAAATAAGTATGGGTTTGTTTGTGCAGGGAATAAATTCATTTTGGGGAATAAGCAGGTCGATGTTTAGCCCAAACTCTAGTTCATGCAAGGTCTCTCTCTCCCCCCCCCCCCCCCACCCCCCCTCCTCTCTCTCACCATCTGTCTGTGATCATTTGACACTAGGGCCATTCACACAGCTAATTGCATATTGCTATTTCTTTGCAGCAGAACCATGACAAGCCTTCAGGGAGTGAGGCACTGCCTAGAGGAATAATTAGCAGAACATCAAACTTGGAGATGCGACCAATGTGGGATTCCCCAAATGCTTCAAGTAGAAAGGTTGGGATATTGATTTCTGTTGGGAGAAATTCTGATAGCCATTGCTGTTGGCCTTATCTGCGAATTATCTTATTGTGCTGAATTAAAATGGTTTGATTGTTTTCCATGATTTCTTGTAGCATATTTCCATCGTTACTTCAAGATATGCCTTATGCTCACTGTGATATAGTTTTTAATTGGCATTTATTTTAGAAGTTACATGTAAGCTGAGGCGTTGGACTCAAGTAGGATTTAAGGATCTGCACGTTTCATTTGTGGCAGAAATACGAGAAGAGTTTGCATATGGGAACATTGTTTGGAATCAGTGGCTTGCTATAATGTTGTTTGGAGGAATAGTTTCTTAACATAAGTAATTTTAAAACTTGAAAACTACAAGGAGAGGCACACTTTCATGATATGCTAATGAATATTATGGTTCCCTTAGGTTTTAATTGTGCTACATTATCTGGTTAATTTGAAAATTATAAAATGGAAAACCTCAGTATATCATGTTATGCCCCAATCCTCTCCCCCCTCCCCTTTTTTTTTTTGCTTTCATTTTGTGAAATACTTGTTAAAGTATGCGCCCTTCTTGAGAGAACAATCGGGTACATGTCCACTCAGATAAGCAGACTATGATCCTGGCATTTATGTATATATTTTTTATGACTACCCTAGTCCTCTTAAGTAGAATTAAAATGTAATGGAAGAATGTAGTTTCTATTTTTTTGTTTAATCATTGACTATTTAATTCTTTAAAAATCTATTATATCAGAAGAGAAAACCCAAAGCTCATTTAGCTTGATCTGGTAATCGGGAAACCTTATTTGTGATTGTTATATTTAAGGGCGAATTTCCTACATAACCATTAAGCAAATACACTGCTATCTCCTAGCCTTTTAATTACCATGGGTTGACCCCTCTAGTTATATTCACTAGAAAACTAACAGAATAGAAAGTACATTCTGTAACACTAGGCTCATTAGCCTTTACTGCTTCCAACAGCCCTCAAAGGTGCATCCCCATTGCTGCTCTCAGAATGATTAGGAAGGTGGTACTGTGGCATGGGGATGATGGATGAGATGTGAATGATGCTCTTAACCACATAATGAATCAATGACCATTTTAGTTGAGAAATTGATGATATGTTCGATGAGTAGTTGCATTAGAGTGGGCCACACTAGAAATAATTGTATCAAGGAGTTAGATTAGGATGAGGTGGAACATTTACGATCATTAGGCCATGTATTTCATCAACTTCTAGAAAATCTTGTGCATGAATGTGTGGTTCAAGTCACGATAGTAAAGAGAGGGAGATGAAGACTAAAAATGATCATATTCCTTGTCATTAATCATACCTTGTCTCACTAGCCCTCATAGAGAGTGATGTTCTAAGTGGAGCAGGGAATCCATGTAGCTTACCTCAACTAGTTTTGGATAAAGGCACTGTCGTTGTGGATTAGCAGATGGAAAAGATGCTTCTTGAAGCAGTTTCTTCATTGTTATTATTTCATTCAGATAAATACAGTGTAGTTTATATGATATTGCCCTATAAGTACTCTATCTGAAGAATCTGCATTGCATTTTGATTTTTCGTATCTGATCATAAGATTTTTTAAATTTAACTAAAATTCTGAGGTCCAACAACAACAAACAATTTTTTCACGACCTTATCTGCAGCTAACAATAAGTTTATTGTGTATCATTGTATATTGTGACTTGTGAGCCATATTGTGTTTTATTATTTGATGTCAGATCAGGGGAATATTTTCAAAAAGTTTGCTGGCCATTGCTGTTGGAGTAAAGCAAAAGAAACTTGTGGATGAAATTGTTAAGAAGGTGCTGATTGGTCTATCCTTTGTGTTCCTTTCGTTTGTGATACCTTGTTTTCTCTGTGAGTTGTGTAAGTGTGATGTTTTTTTATTACAATCTCAGTTCTGCTTGAGTAACTTCACCATTATGCTTTTTCACTATGACGGTGTTCTGGATGAGTGGAGAGACTTAGAGTGGAATGATAGTGTTTTGCATGTCTCTGCACTCAATCAAACAAAATGGTACCCAAAACTGCTTGGATTCTTTTTTTTTTTATTCATATGTCTTGATCCTCGTCACCGTATGTTGATAGCATGTTCAATCTGAATTGTGTGGAATAGGTGGTTTGCTAAGCGTTTTCTGCATCCAGATGTAGTTGCAGAATATAAGTACATTTTTCTTTGGGATGAGGACCTTGGAGTGGAAAATTTTCATCCTGACCGGTGAGGCATCTTTTCTTGAATATTGAGATTGCATTATCATACTGAACATTACATATTTCTTGATTACTGAGGTTGGTTTTATGAACGTTGTCATTATTTAATTGTCCAACGCAACTTGTGGTTGTACTCTTGACTTTTCTTAAATGGTGAAAATGTGTGAAGTCATAAATGATGATTTCTTAGGTTAATAGATAGATTTGGGATTGAATTGCCTACTACCAATTATTGTAACGTTAAGTAATGCTAATTCCTTATAAAACATTTTTTCTGTTGAGCATGATCCGTGATTTAATCTATTTCCCTCATTTTTTTTTGGCAAATGAGATATGTGATAACTTTAAGAGTTTTACATTTTTATGTAATCTATTTGCATGTTCTAACTTTTTGTTGATTATTTATTTTAAAATTTTAGATACATATCAATTATTGAGAAGGAAAGGCTGGAAATATCTCAACCCGCACTTGATCTTGCTAAATCTCAGGTGCACTATCAAATCACTGTGCGTGCCAGGAAAGGAAATGTGCACAGGTCTGCCTAAATATCATCTCACTTGTGAACGATTTGATTTCTGCGGAGTTCCGATTTTTACGTCATGTTTGAGGATATGTTTTAGAAGTTTATTTTCATAAGAGTACTTTGCCAATTGTACAAGAATTTCTTGTTTTCTTCAACAGACGGACTTACAAATTTAGTGGCGGTGGACGGTGTTATGAGAATAGTACAGCTCCGCCATGCACTGGGTAAGTGCCAGGGGCAGGCAACATCCTTCCCATTCTTCCCGGCACTTATGTGGTTCATATTTCTATTTCCTCCTTGGCTATTTTTAGTTTTTTCACCTCTTGTTATTCTTATTGTGTTTGTTCTCTTAAGGTCTACAGTAGGGTTGATAAGAAGTTGATTTCCTTCAAGTTGATTCTGTCGAAATAAAAAATGTGTTAAGTTTGGCTCGAAATCGACTTAAAATCAAAATTGGGATTTATTTTATTTGGTTTAGATATAAAACCTTCAATATCGAACCAACTTGTAAATAAATTTGAATCAGCTCAAAATGATCATTGGACTCTATATTATTAGAATTTCATCAAATTTGTTGACATTAGGGCTTGTTTGGTTGGAGGATAAATTTGGGTTTTATTTTATAGAATTGATGGGAAAGAAATTTATTTTAATATTGGGAGGTATAAAGAATGTGAAATAAAGTTGATTTTAAGGTTGGAATTTGTGTTGGATGTGAAATAAAGTTGTTAAAATTTATAATAAAATTTAAATATTATTAAAAAAATATTTTGCCCATTTTTAGGTAATTTTCAAACATGCCCAAGATTAGGGGTAATTTCATCTTGGCTCCTGAGGTACCCTCAATTCTACACAGGTCCATTAAAATGAAAACATGTCATCTGGGTCTTTCTGCCTAAAAGTTTTTTCACGTAATCTTTTTAAACAAAATCTATCAAGTTTAACTGATAAGTTGTTTTAATAAATTAAAAATACATGTTTAAGTATCAAAAATTAATATTGCAGGCTAAAACTTGGAGAAGTGAAAGTTGTTATAATAACAAATAGAAATGCTTAAACATACTTTCAATGTTTAAATATGCATTTTTATTTTTTTCTTTTAAGTAGCAGCTAGTCAAATTTAATGAGATCCATAAAGAAACCCATGTGGAAAAAAAAATTTGTAGGTGGAACCTGGATGTCTTGTTTTAATTTTTAGGAACTTGCGTAGAATCGGAGATCTATCTCATGGTCATGGGGTCCGAGAAGATTATTTGATGCTTTATTAGCTATATATGATGTCATATGTGTATACATATAAACATATAAATGTTTATGTATATTCAATTCTTCTTTTATATCTATTTCAAGATAGCTTGACTCCTGTTTCAAGTAAGCCGCCTAAAGTTTGAAGTTAACTCGAAAAAAGTTTGTCCTATTAGAAGCTCATTGTTTAGCTCAAAATTTTTTATTTGTCTTATCCAACTCGACTTTCAAGCAAATTTTTTATTTTTGGTTATGTTTACCACCCATACCCTAAAGTAACACATTTCATTGTGTCTTCCTTCGACCATCCTGCATAGTAGTTCTCTTATTTCATTATTTTGTATTGTGAACTTATATTCTGATGTTGCCAAGATGGTTCCTTTTTATGAGTTCTGTAGTTTACCGGTTGCTGCATGTGTAGTCCGCGTTGTTCAGTCTACCAGTTTTTGGTTCTGTTTTCTTTCAAGTTCTCAAAGTTGTTTTATATTGAATGAGAAAGTACGTACAGGTGGGTTGAAATGATGGCTCCTGTTTTCTCAAGAGCTGCTTGGCGTTGTGTTTGGCATATGATACAGGTATTCTACCTATTTTGGGATCCTTTCCTCCATTCTTTTATCCGTCCCAGTACCTTATATAGTTACATACTCTGCAAGCTATTGCAGCAATATTAAGAGGCTCATTTTACTCTCTATCATTTTGCAGAATGACTTGATTCATGCATGGGGTCTAGATACACAGCTTGGTTATTGTGCTCAGGTAAATTCTCTTGTCCGTTTAACAAATTCTTCCTCCATTTTTTTCCCTTTTCGTAAAAAATGGTTTCTTTTATAGGGTGATAGGACCAAAAATGTTGGAGTTGTGGATAGTGAATACATAATTCACAAGGGCATTCCTACACTTGGTGCTGACAGTAAGGTAAGACTTAAATTTCTTTGGGCATGACACTTAAGCGTCAGTCTTTAAATGCCACTTCCCCCCAGGGTTCTATATTTTCTCGTAATACATGTAGTACGGGTGGCAAAATTGTTTACTTTTACCTTGTAAGAGTAGCACATCTTTTGAAATTGTGTATCATGTCCTTGAGCTTTGCCTTGCCTGGTTGTAAAAAGCAAAATACACTTCCATTAACATACTTGCTTTTGTCATCAGGTGGAATCCTTAGTAGTGGAGTTGTCTTTCATGGTTATAGTATTCGTACATTTCTTCAAGCTTTGGCTAGAATTAAAATCATTTTTCGTAATTAAATTCCAGCTTTTTCTTTGTTTCTTTCCTTAAATAAGTGCAACTACTGAGAGCCTTATATTCATGTGCAGTTAGTTATCGAAACAATGAAGCAGAACTCTACACTAGATGCATCCGACGTTAGAGTCCCGGTGAGTCTTACAATATATTGGTTTGCTTCCATATCTAGCAATCAAACTATAAATAATGCTACGCAGCTCTCATAATTAGCCTTCAAAGGTTTTAGGATTTTTGGATATTGGTTTTATCCACTAATTGAGGGGATAATATATTATACCATTCCCTGAACTATTAGTTAAAACCAATGCTCAATGTTCTTAGAACTTTTGGGGGCTCCATATCATTTTCCCCAAACTAATTATCTTTTTGAGCTTTCAGGTGCTGCCTAGCCCAAGTTCCTTGAACAACAGAGTGGCTGTAAGTAGTTTTCTTCACTGGCAAATTTGCTTTGTAAATTTTTTGCATGCCACTTGACGAAGGTCGATTTAGGTTTTGAATTTTGATCATCACGTGTCGGCTATTATTTGTAATTAACTTTATCTATTTAGGACGTCTTTTCTGAAATTCATGGATGTTTCATGTTTATTGCAACTAGGGGTGTTAAGGCAACTCTAGTTTTGTGATCCTAACCCAATCTTTTTGTGAGTGGGTAACTTATGGGTTCAAGCTGTTAGTTGGTCAACCCGATGAATTTGGGTGTTAATCAGGTTGTGACTCATCAACCCATGAATGACCTAATATTGACCGCGCATATAAAAGTGTTATTATTAATAAGGTCTAAGAAATAATTTATTTGAGATCATACTTAAAAAAAATGAATGATACATGTAAGCATCTAGGTGAATCAACTCGAAATCGTTTCGAAATCTTTGAATCAAATTATAAGCTAAACGTTTTTAGCCTTGAAGTTGGTTTGAAGTTAGTTTTGAGTTGGTCTTATTTCACTCGAAATATGATTCAAATTAGCTCAAAATTGCATATGTAATATAAATGATTTTGACATATATAATATTCATATGAAATTTTTTTTATTATGCAAGTTGGCATAGAAGTTTAACGGACAGTATATTTTAAACTTATTCTCTCTAAGACTAGGGGTCTAATCTCTTTAGATGCAAAATTGAGCATGATTTGAGTCGACTCAATTAGAATCAATTTGATTTTCATTCCGGACCAATTTTTTGCCAAGCCAAGTTTCAAATTTTCAATTTCGAGTTGTTTTTGGCTCACTTGAAATTGATAATAGCTCTATAAGTATCCTTTGGCACTATGAGGATATATTCTAAAAGATTTAGTGATATTTGGCTTGTTCAAAAACTCTTCAAAATCCACATTTCAAAAAAAAAAAAAAAAAGAAACGCCTTTCAAATTCTTTTTAAAATGCTGAACCTGTCAATTTAAGTTTCGAATAAAGCATGCTACATTTTCTTTTCTCTAAACACATTGATTTGATCTTCAACCTGTGATCAGATCATGGACATATGGACTGGTGTTCAATAAGCTAAGTTGAACTTGGTCGTTAACCTGTTTCGACATTCCTACTTGCAATTAGTAGCATGCAAAAGAAGCGAAGTGTAACACCATTATATCAGCGGCATATAAGTTGTGGTGGCAAAATGAGTAATATAAGAATGAAAATGATCATATTAGTCTGAGCTTCTGACCAATTATGAGTTTTCTTGAGCAGATAAGAATGCGGTCTTTTGCAGAATTACAGATTTTCCGGCATAGATGGAAGACGGCCGTGGCAACGGATAAGTGTTGGATAGATCCCTATAATTCATCCGAGTCAAATTCCACTAGTTGATTCGATCGTGAGTCTCCCGTATGTTAAAAAGGAATCAATCACATTCAAGTCACAGAATGGTGTAAATACAAGACTATAACGTTTCTTTTTTCTTTTCCCCTAACAACAAAAGTGTGGTGATACGGAGAGACGGAGTCGAGTGATGGAGTATAAATAATGAGAAATGTAAATTTATATCATTTTTAGAGTCAAAATTATCCAAGATTGTAATATTTATAACATAATTCTCGTATTGAGATTATTGGATGCTTCTCCCCAAGGCAGATCAATTTCTGTTCCCAGCTTTTAGTACATGATTCTAAAACTATAATTAAAGATTGCTTAAATCAAAGTCGATCCTTATTGACAGAATTTTTTTTTTCTTTTGCTGTAAATGCATCAATTTACTGATATTTTTGTCGTGTACTGTTTTAGGTTAAATGAAGTAAAGAAGGTTAAGTAGACATCAGAGAGACTGTTCAAAATATTTTTAATACTTCCTCTTGCCGCACTTTCATTTTCATTTGGATTTATATTATTATATCTAATTGTATGCTCTCGGGAGAGAACTTATTCGTTGGAATTTTTCTAGTATTTGATATTTTAAGGATGTTGTGTCGAACGATACAAGTTGACATCAGTCTGTAAGGAGTAAAAATGTTTGAACCAAAAGAATGAGGATAAACAATTTGTTTTGTCGATACTTGAAATTAGCCTTTTTCATGAGAGATTTATTAAAATTTATGTTGGATGTGAAATAAAATTTACATGAAATATAAAATAAATTATTAAAGTTTTTATAAATTTAAAATATTAATAAAAATTAATTAAATTTTTTAAAACTATGAATCCCGCAAGGCCTGAGACATCCATTGTGTGCTAATTAAGATAGCACCATGATTTATAAAGAAGAAAAATAAGAAGAATAAATGGTGATAGCCTTGTAAATTAAACGCTATATTAAGTTATGTTTTATTTATTTTTTAATTGTCATTAGAAAAGATTGTTCAATTCACAGCATCTCGAGTTGGCTAAAAAATCAAGAACTATAATATTCAAATGAATTATATTTTATGTGAAGTAGATTGATTCTGAAGCTAACATCGATTCCGAAAGGTTTGTTTTGATGGGCTCCACTCTCCACTCCACTTGATTGCTTGCCCACGCACCCTCCCTGCATAGGCATTACGAGATGCTTTAGATGCTCCCTATATATTATTAGCCTACATACTGCAAATTTGACGTGCCAAAAAACTGTCAAATGTCTTATAGATTTTTATAGAAATATTATTAATCAAGAAATGATCGAAAATCTTATGGGTAGCTCCTAGCTCCAAAATTAAGGACTTGCACAAAAAAAATCACTTAATTTTGAGCAAAATTTTACCATATATATATATATTAAAACAAAAAAATAAAAGATATTTTTATGTAATATTTTATGCAAATTTTAATAAAAATGTAATCTATTTTTTATCTCATATTTCTAATATAAATTCACTTAAAATTTAATAATATTACTTAATAAGTAATTTAATTTTAAGTGTACTAAAATTACTTTCCCATAGGACATATATCTAGCAATATTTTAAAAATTAAATCAAAATATTTTAAAAATTAAATCGAATTAAAAGCAGTTTTATTCCTCAGTTTATAGTTAGATTGACCGATATTATCTTAAAAAACATTATATTGCATAAAGTTTTTGTTATTATTAAATAATAAATTTTTTAAAAATAAATGAAATTATTATCGATATTTAATACTTCATCGCAGCATCGGACAGGACAACATTTTTTTACAACACTGATTACTGTACATGATAATCCAAATATTGAATTCTGTGGGACCTACGCTCATTATGGAAAATTCTGCGGTCCAACTGCTTCGATGAATTTCATCAAAAAAATAAAAAAATCTATTAACTCTCTCTCTCTCCTCTTTCGGCTTCCGAGTTCTATCGGTCCATGGCAGAACGATACTAATTTACTGCGAGTACTGAGCGAGCAAGAGTAGAAGCTCGACCCCGTGGCTCCTTTTTTTTGCTGCCACTTCGTACCGATCATACTGTTTTGCGTCGGCCGCAGAGCTCGCGATTGGTTTCTCTCTAGGTCGGTCATGGATAGAATCTTCATATAAGCATATTTCAATATGGGTTTCGGAGTTAGAATCACCTCCAAGGTGAAACGCCTCTTCTGTTCGTGGCCCGCCAAGGAGCAGACGGCGAATGAAGCGAACTTATTCGATGAGTCCGATCACCAGGGCAGGATGGCGAACTCAGGACTTGGGTTTGGCGCCAAGGATTTTGGTATGCTGGTCTTTTAAAGTTTAGTTAATCTTTCTGCTAATTGCTTGGTCAAAACATGGAGGTAAACGACTGATGCCTCCTTTATAAGTGGATTTTTTTTTTTAAGTTTCATAAGAGGATTTTTAAGGGAAACAAAAAGGGGAACGAACTGGGGGGCCTTTCTTCTGTCTTACTAAATTTTTTTTGCGTCTCTTACCATACATGTTTGAATTTCTTTTAAGAAGCACAGTTTTGTCAGTGGTATGTAGTATCAGCTTGTTCCAGGTAGCAGTCGGACTACTTGGTAATTGATTGGCCGAGTAACTGTGAACTTTCTAGGATTTTTATTTAACTTTTTTTCTCACATCTTAGTGTCACCGGAAGTGGTGAAGCCGCAAATTGCTTCCTTAACTATCGTCAGTATGGTATTTCGTTGGGCGTTATTCCAGTAGATTACTTCACAGTTTACACTTTGCACTTTTGTGCTTCTGATTTTGAAAATTAAGAATGTCTTTAGAAAGGAGATGAAGATTGTTTTCATGACAATTGTCTTGTCTTATTTATTTTTAATGATTATTTTGTCTGTGTTGTGAGATTGATTTCATTTTTTTTCTTGTTGAGGACAATCTGACTTGTGAGAAAATGATCTATTTTTGCTCCTGTGACTGAGTTTCAGATGTAACGGTATGGAATTTCTGATCAGCTTGAGAGATGATTTACTTCTTTTTGCATGAATACTTATTTTAATGAAAATAATGTGTTGTGGAGTTTAGAATCCTCGGAGTGGCCGCTATTGATTTCAAAATTAGTCGACTTGAATGGAAGGCTGATGTCGTGCCTGCGAGATTGTCGACCACTGATCTCTGCTAACTAGTCATTGAGGCCTCAAAGGAATATGATCAAGAGAATGAAGGATGCGAGAGGAAATTTAAAGAGTAAACAAATTAAGAAAGATAACACTTTTGACATAGAGAACCCTTCAAGTAGCAAAAACCATGGTGCTGGTAAATGACTTAAAGAAACACTGTCATTAATTCGGTCGCATGAATGATAAGTCACACCTAATAGCTTTAGGAGGTTCACAAGGCACTTGTATCTTTCTTGGTTACAATACTATAGTTTTGAATTAACCATATCTCCTAGTAGGTGGAGTTATAGTATTTATTCTCATGTTGCTGAGTGCTGATCCTTGGTGGTTAGTAGGATTTCTCCGCTTCTCTATTGCGTGACAATTTAGTTTGTGGGAAGCTGTTATGACCTAGGGATTCTTGGGAGATGAAATCGCTATAATTTGGGAATTCCTTAGAGGTTTTTGATGTTAGAGAATTTTGGAAAATTATGTCTCGTTGATGTGTCCTCTTGTGATATGCATTGTTGATGTCCCTTTATAACGGCTGATGACGTCTCGAAGCATAGACAAATAATTATTGTGGGAATGGAAGGATCGAGACTTACCTTGTTGAGAGTAGGGCTGTTTTCGGACAGAACTTGAGTGAGCCATAACTGGCTCAAGTCAAAAATTTTGAGCTCGAAATTATTCGAAATTGGTTTGAAATCGAAATGAAAGATGATTCGAGTCGGCTCACCTCGAAATGACTCGATTCCGAGCCAGCTCGAAACTTGATTCGGCCCAAACTGAAATTGCTTATAAATTTCTCATTTTTATATTAAATGATGCAAAATTACACATAGATTTAATAACAATATTTTTATTCTTAAATTATATTATTTTTTTAATATTTTAAAGGTATATATGTTAACACTTTTATGAAAATGCTACTGAATTTATTTGCTTTAACACTATTTTTTTAAATAATAAAAATTCATGAAAATTTTCAAATACACACATCAAATCATAAAAAGTTAAAAAATAAGATTACATCAAAAACAAGAAAAAAATAGGAATTCATAATTCTGAATAAAACTTGAACACTTAATACTTAAACAAAATAGTGAAATACAATATTATTGGGGACACATAAGCATCGAATTGGATGGCTAGGATGACATTATGTACTGAATTAAAATTTAAATTCAAATTAATTAGAGCTAAGAGATTTTCATATTAGCTTTATTTAGATTTGATTTGATTTGATTTGATTCAGAGCATATCTGGAAGATTTGGAGACTCACCACATTTGAAGCTGATTTTATTTTATTGTAATAGAATTAGTTCCATATTTGCTTTTATTTATTTGGTATTTTATTTTCTGCATTTAAAATATTGTATTTTCAAAATTCTACACGGGATCTCTCTATATAAAGAGATCGCCTTGCATTGTAAAAGGAATAGCATTTGATGAATGAAATTATGTTTGAGTTTTCTCAGAGCCTAAACTCGGGTTAAGGGTTCGATATTCCGGTGAAGGAAAGGGTGGGGTTAGCCTTTGGTGAGAATCCTCAAATTGGCCTAGTTATCCACTTAAAAAAAAAAAATCTTTGCGCACTCACCTACCTCCGAAATCGTTCCGCTCGCAGCGCCGTGCAGTTCTGCCAGACTCGTCTCACGCGCCCGCGCGGCCGCCCGCACGCCCGCTTGCACGCCCGCCTGCTCCCGCCCGCGCGCCCGCCTGCGCCCACCAGCGCGCCCACTTGTGCTCGTGCCGGCCTGCGCCCGCCCGCGCCCCTGCCTGTGCTCGCGCCCGCACGCTGTTTGAGCTTTGTCCGTGCGAAGGTCGTACTCGATCAGATCAGTTAATCATCGTCAGTGACTCTTCTCCGATTCAGATTGTTGGTAAAATGCTTTCCCGAACTCCATTAACCTGATTATTTGACTTCAACATAAATTTTTTGCTTGACTTGTATTATTTATTTGGCTCTAATTGTGTGATCCGATATTTCTTTGTGTGTCAATTACTGTTGGATTTAACTGTGAGACGTCTGTCCTAAATTCCTGAACCTCGGATCTGATTTATTAAATTTAAATTGACGCCCTAATCTAAGTTGATGAATTCTTATTTATCATACGATCCAGTTTAATTTTAATTTCTTAATTTACGAGATTCAAAATCTTATTTATTATATAATTTATCCAGAAATATTTTTCTCTTAATTAAAATAATTTGGTAATCGATTTTGCTGAATATAAATATAAAATATTATTAGCATCTTTTTCCGTCCTGCATCACATTTGCTGCAAGTGATCCTACCCAGCAGCAATAACTCATTAGGAAAGTCAAAACTCATAGAATTCATTGAACCGAATGGCAATGTGGCAGCCCAAACAAACCAACAAAGATTTAACTCTTGATTCTCCTACTGAAGTGATACACAAATAAATTTTGGGAAAATGGAGAATCCCTTCAGCTAGCAAAAAAGATAAAGGGCAACAAAAAATATAGTGAGAATGCAAAGAAGTCTAATAATCAAGAAGGCACTCTAACAATATGAATTAAATCATCACCCCTCGGGACTTAAAAGAAGAAGAGAGTTACTTGAACCCAGCTTTAGTGAGCAAGCCCTCAGAATATAAACAAGCATAGTATCTGATCAGTTGATCTCGAGAACAAGCATTGTATCTGATTTATAGGGCCTCAAAGAGGTAACATTGGCCACCATATTATTTGTTCAAGACAAAATATCTAAACTATCATCATTGAACAACATATTGATACAATGCTAAAGTCCTAAACCAAATAAAGCATTACAAGATAATATAGAAGTTAGCACATCAGTAGAGCACAATTGCTAATGTCCGCACTCCTACTCAGCCTACCAAAAATTTACATCAAATCTTACAAGTGCAAAAACATTATAGTTTGTTAAATATGAACCAAACTAGATTAGTTTCCAGGTTTAGAATTCGTAGCCTCTGTCTTTTGATCTGGAATAGCAATACTAAGCTCCTCTTCATCCAATATGTCCTGCTACAAATAATAAAACATAATTATTATTCATTTTAGAAAAATAAAATAAGGAAATTAGACAATGAAATCAAAAAATGTTTGATACATACATTAACATTTAAAGTATTTTTATGTTGAGAATTGATCCAATTTGAAGTATGTGCAAGTGCATTCACAGCATTAGGAAGTAAAGCACTTCCATATCATTAAGAACTCTTGCACAAGCATGAAAAGCATATTTTAAAATCACAGTTGTAATTGGAACTATTAATATACCCTCGAGCATTCTTGAGCGTACTATATTTCATAGAGGCTAACTTCCACCATTCAAGTATATCCAATGCATTTTCTTGTTTAAGTGCCAATCGGATCTTCTTCCAAATATAGCTCAAGTTTTGATTTCAAATGCTTTTGAAGAATTAGTAGTTTTAAGAAAATTATCCTATGATGCAAGACATTTGTCAGAATTAGAACTATATGGTAAAGCTTGGATAGTAGATATTTATGATGAAGATAACTCATTATCTCTGCTGGAAATCATTAGAGTAACAGGATTTGAATAATATGAATATAGCTCAAATAGATTACCACGAACCTTTTTTAACCTTTTTTTCCTAACTTGATACTGCATATAGCTTACTAAATGAAAATGAAATGAAAAGCAATTTCCAACGAGGATCCAGAACTGTTGCAAGGGCCATGATCAAGCTACATTCTGATCAATACTTATCAAATTTCTCCTTTATGCAACTAGCGATCTTATATAAGAATGGATCTTTGGCCTTTGTACATCTATCCAGAACTTTTTCGATATCTACAAACTTTGGGAGAAATAAATTTGAAGTTGGGTAAGAAGTTCTAGAAAAAGGTTTTGTGGCTGATTCAAATATCTCCAAAATATCTCTTATCTTTGCAAATGCTTCACATTTTTTATTACCAAGTATCTAAACTAAGAAGCACGGACACTTCTAAGAAGTAGCCGTGCCGGTGTCGGACACGTGTCGGACACGGACACGCCGCGGACACGGCGGGACACGTGTCGGACACGGCGGGACACGTGTCCAATTTTTTTAATTAAAAAAAAAA
>KZ451960.1:83611-180322 GCA_002786265.1 Apostasia shenzhenica
TTTTATAATTTTGCTATCACATATATTTGATCAATTTATAGTTTCTTTTATTTTTATTAAAATTCTAGAAAATAAATAATTTTATTTATTTTACGTGTCCTAGAAGTGTCGTGTCTTATTTTTTAAAAAATTGACGTATCCCCGTGTCCGTGTCGTGTCGTGTCCATGCTTCTTAGTATCTAAATCATATCTCTGTCTTTTCTGAAAAAACCTTGAAGTATATGCCTATAATAGTATGCAACATCAAGCATGTAATATATAGAGTTTCATTTGTTTTCACGTTTGCACACAACTTTTTGTTTGAGGTAACCCCTAACATTTTTTTGACTGGTTGAAAACTCGTGATGGCAATTTTCGGATGTATGCTACACTTTCTCGTATAACATCAATAATGTCACTAATTTTTTTGAGACTAATAATATTCAAGAATGCACAACACCAAATGTGAAAAAAAGTTTATCACTAAAAAACTATCTGTTTGAGGCTGTAAAGCTTTCTTTGGATATTTTGCTACTAAGTCATTGAACGAGGCATTATCCAATATAATTGAAATAATTTTTTCTTGGATTCCCCAATTCAAAATTATCATATTAATAGAATTAACAAGAATTAGTCCCATATGAGGAGGATCAAGGTCCAAGAAGCTCAGAATCTTATGTTGAAGTTTTTGATCACTATCAATGTAATGGGTAGTCAAACACATATACCCAATCGACTGATTGGAGGTCCAACAATCACTTGTTAAAGCTATATTCTCAGTTCGTTTTAAAGTTTTCTTTAGTTTATCCTTCTCAATCTCATACAATTTCATGCACTCCTTCATTGTCCCCCTACTTAGCTTTTGAAAAATAGGATTCAATGCTTTAGAATATATCATAAAGTAAGGTTGTTGCACAATTGAAAATGGGAGCATTGTTAGCTATAAGCTGCCTAACTGTCAAATTGTCATAGGAACTTGGCGTGCAAAGTGTGGCTATGTCATCATAATGTTCTTCTATGTTTATTTTTTCTAGATTTAAATACTTTTGTTTTTTTTTGCTGGACTAATTGTGGACGTCTTAATGTGCCGAACTGCACTTGAGGTACTACCGCAATCCTGATATGCGGTAACTTTTCCACTTTTTCCTTTCATATCATCTAATTGAAATGCTCCCAAACCTCACTTCTCTTTTTTCCTCTTATTATCAATAATCTTTTTTATTATTGCAGATTCAACCACATTAGTACTAGTGGAAGCTGAAGGTAGATTGGGTACATGTTCACTAAATGTAGAAATTTCATCTATTTTTCCACATGAAACTGGTTTTATAGGTTCGAGGGGATTCATGGCTGAAAAAAATAGATTGCATCACATTAAATAAACTATACAATGATTAAAAAAAATAAATGCAACTATAAAATTTAGAATTGTGAGGATGGATTCCTTTGAATTTCTCTAGTGCCAGGCATTCTTTAGCTTTAGGAGGGTCTTGACAAAGGAAGAGATGCTGCTTTTTATTGCTCTAGGAATGTTGATTTTGAGGGGGGTTCTCATGACTTGGTGTTGGGGCTGTTGTGGACACCCCTATTGTGCTACTATCGTAGCCTTTCTCAATTGAAGCACCAAAACATATTGATATTATAATTGGTCAACTTGCATGGATGGCTGTCAATGAAAGAGCTCTGCTGGCCACAATCATGGGCACAAAGAATAACATGATCGAGAGAGAGGATATAAGAGAAAACATGATGCAATATAAAATTAATGCAACCTGAAGTTTAGAGACTAGTAAATGAAATGACAACTAATCATAGAATGTGGTGGAGACACGACGACATCGGACCGTCGATTTATACCAGACAGGGTCTACACTCGACGTCTGAGATCTCACCACGTGGCGTCGATCTGGATGGAGGATTGATATCTGCAGATTTGGCAGTAAGCACGATTGGTGACTGATTTGAGAATTTGAAATCCCCATTTAAATAAATTTATTGATTTGAATGAGAATATTTCAATTTTTAGGCTGATTTCGTTTATTTATTTCCTTTTTTAGACATTCGTATTTGGCATGATTGTAATCTTTTTTATTCTCGCATTTATTTTCGCATTTTGAATTTCAAATGTAATAGGCTTATATAAAGACATGGACTAGTGTTATTTGTTTTTAATTCTGGAATGAAATTATTTTGAGTTTGAATATTATGTGTTATATCCCAGTGAAGGGAAAGGTTGGGGCCTTGGGTGAAAATCCCTAAATACCTTAAAAAAATTTAAGGTATTTCCTCAACTTTTCTCGCCTTTTAAACCACGATTTCAGCTTAACCAAAATCCAGGCCCCTGCGTGTAATTTTCAGCCCTAAATTACAATATTATTATTTTCCCCTCCTCTGCGACTTGGGACAGCCCGACGCAATCACAGTACTCCCCGCTCGCCTCCGCCTCCGCCTCCACCTCCACGCTGCCCGACGGTCACCGGCGAGCGCCGGCGACTTCACTGTCGCCGCCGATCAGATCCGTCGTTGCCGCACACCTCGCCACTCGTTCGGCCCGACCCGCGCCGACTCCAGTGCGCAACATCTACGGGTGGTACTGCTGGTTCAGCCCGTCCTCGCCGCCGTCCGGCGAACTCGTTGGCCATCGCGGGTCGCCGCCGCCAGAGTATGGTTGGAATAGGGTGCATTTAGGCATATTTATTTCTGTTGCATATGCCCACTTGGTCTGGTTTAAAATATACTAGGTCTAGCTCTCTTATTCTCATGGATCCCAAATTAGAGGCTATGTTGACCGCTATCATGGCCAGGACTAATTGTCTGGATGATATGAAAATTAAATTGGTTGAGATGAGTGACCGAGTTGCCTGCCTTAAGATTGACGTCGATCAGCCTAGAGGAGATACCAAAGTTAGGAGGACTGCCTACCAGCCTGCTGGTCAGGCTTATAAACCCCGTGATCCTGACGAGAACTACCCGCGTAGTATTAAGGCTCTTAGTTTCGATGGGGCTCTAGATCCCTAGGCGTACTTAGAGTGGGAGGATGGTATGAACTACTATTTTCAATGGTATATCATGAGCGAGCAAAGAAAGGTCATGTTTGTTAAAATGAAGCTCGCTTTGCAAGCTGGACTTTTCATTAGCAACGTTGAGAGTTTGCGCTAGCGCCGTGGCCTAGATCCAATTGAGTACTGGAACAAATTTAAGGTGATTATGAGGAAAAAGTACGCTCCCATCCCTTATTGTGATAGACTCCTTGATCCATGGCAGCATTTGACTTAAGGAACGCGCTCTATGACCGAGTACATTGCTAAATTTGATGAATTTATGATGCCATGTAGTGAAGCTGAGAGTCCTACGACGACCTTATTCAGGTTTAGAGCAGGACTAAGGGAAGATATACAACGCGAGTTATATTTATGTCGTATTGCTACACTCGAAGAGGCCTATCAGATGGCCCAAGACTACGAACGATTTCACAAGCCTTTTATTCCCCGACGTACTGATACTCAGGAGGGATATACTTCTTTTAGGCCAGCCTCTATGGGTGTCAAGCCTTCTGTGACTCCTGTTCATATTAGCTTCCTACCTTTTTCTAAAGAGGAAAGGGGCAAGGCTATAGTTGGTGAGTCCTTGTGTGAAAATATCGGACGTCCACTACGATATTTTCAGTGCCAAGGTTTTGACCACATCGCTACTGAGTGCGCCTCCAGAGCCTTGATGATAGAGCAGGTCCCCGAGGATACCCTCCTATCTGCTGAGGATATCGAACCAACTTATATAACTGATCCCGCATATGCGGAAGAATACGAAAAATATGAGGATGATATACACGAGGAAGATAGTTATAGGATAGAAGTTGAAAGTCAAGTTGAGAAAAGTCATACAGCTGAGATATAAAGAAGAGCAGATCATAGATTCGATAGAAGCCACTAAATCATCTTATTGTGTTGATAACACTATCGATCATATTGAGATGATTATAGGTCACGATCATTCTGAGGTCAATAGGTTTAATTTAGTTAAGCATACTTATGTATATCCTCGATTTAGTAAAAACTCGACACCTATAGACCTATATAGGCGGATGGCGCATGAGACTGACTGGTTAGCTACCCAAACGTCTAACTGGTGTGCTGTACAGTTTGCCAGATATTTCTGGAGGACTTTATGGTACCTATTAGGAACCACGTCTCTCGTGACTTTAACCCATTCTCCACATGCCTATAATCAGAATCAATTATCTAGTAGGTACTAGTAAGGTCGTAAATCGAGTCTGCATACATTTAATATTATAGGTATGAGTCCATTTGAGGTCGTGCATGGTTATAAGCCTAGAACCCCCACTGATCTTATTCCCTTACCACTACACCATAGAGTTTTTGAATCTGCACAATCATTTGCCGAGCATATTAGGCATTTGTATCAAGAGATCAGTAAAAGAATAAGTCTCAGCAATGAGGCCTATAAAAAATTAGCGGATGCTCATAAAAGATTACAAGAATTTTCTGAAGGTGATTATGTGATGATTCAGGTTAGACCTGAGTGATTCCCTTCAGGGGTCGTTAAGAAGTTACAAGCTCGTGGGGCAGGTCCATTTAAAATATTAAAGAAGCTTTGGTCAAATACATATGTGGTTGATTTACCGTCGGATTTTGGGATCAGTACTACATTTAACATTTCAGATCTTGTAGTTTACAAAGAACCAACAGCAATACCCAGTGATCCATTTGAGCATTCTTCTCCCATTGAGAGAGAACCTACCCTTGAGTGTCACTTTCATAGCCTTCCACAAAAAAAGAGCAAATTGAGCAGATTCTTGATGATCAGATAATCTCGACTAGAAATCCGACCCTCCACCGTCGCCCCAGGCGGCCTGCCGGCCCCAGGCAGACGTCAGCGACCTTGCCGTTGACGCTCCATCCGCTCTGCTGCACCGTTGGCGCCATCCCTCGCTCGGTTCGACCTCACCCGCACCCGCCCGTTTGCTGTCGCCACTCCGCCGCCTTCCTCCCTTGTTCTGCCACCCTTCACTGCCCGCTCAGCTTGGCAGATTCTACCTCGCCGTTCGTCTGCCTTGACACCATCAGTTTGGGGTCGCTTTGACTCGTCCCTGTGATGTTGGAATCTCGACTTGAGGTAAATCTGAACATCAGCTGAATAGTTCGAATATCTTGCAAGATCTTATAGTGGTGTCTGTTATTGGGACTGGTTGATTTGCTCACCTGTGTGACCTGGACATCATTGTGTGATTAAATTGCTGTTTGGTAATATTATATTGTGAGGATGCCCATATTACTGCGTACCCTGACTTTGACTTGTTGAGTTATAGTTGTCTTAAATCATGTGGTAGATTTACTAGATATCATTTGTGTTTGTTTCTAAATATTTGAAATTGATTTACTTTTCGAACCTGTGATTTCTTAATTATTACGTAACCCTATTCCTGAATAAATTTTATGTTCATTCTGCTAAATTATTTACTGATCTCTAATTAGAATTACATCACGCATATTGTCCCGCATCAGAATGTGATGAGAAAATATTCCAAAAACAATTATGCAACAACCAATAAATAATAATTCAATGAGAGATTGGTGTAAACACCTATAAAAGAAGAGATCAATGGTTAATAAGAAACTACCTAACATAGTATGCACATTTTAATTCGTTAAAGATAAGGTATATAGGATTAAAGACTCCTCACAAATATGCATATCTCAACTGCAATGCCATCACACACAATAAGGATCAAAGTTCGCATGGGCGAGCAAATTGTGTAGTTAAGTTGACAAAAAGATCAAAATAAACCTCTGATAAACATTAGAGAAATGAGTGTAGAGCTGATGTTGCCTAATTCAGAGAAACAAAAATCTGAGTGATTTGAGTTAGTGACATGATTCTCGATAATAGATGAGGTCGGAGCTAATGATAGTGGCAGATGGTAGCAAGAGGCTGGAGTTGGTGGCTGTTGACGTAGGATGTAGGGGATCCCAAGGAACACCAAAAAAGAAAGAGAGTTCCAGGAGACGGCGGCGCGCAAAAGGGGTAAGCTCGTCGATGGAAGCTTAAGAGAGAGAGAGAGGCACCCAGGAAAGCACACAAAGATTTAAGGTGGTTTGGGAGGAGGCCCCTTACATCCGTCGAGCGATCAGCGAGGGAATTTCACTATGATCAGAGGGTGGCCGTAGAGGCTTAATACAATATTCAGCCAAGAGAGATTCAGAAAAGAGCTCCTCAGTTGGGACTCTAATACAGTGTGGATGGGAGAATCCCAATGGCTGCTAGCCTTCGGTTGCTTCTGTTCGTTTTCTCCTCTCTCATCCCTTTGCTTGAAGACTGTTCCCCCTCCTTTATAGGTGGCAGAATGCACAGCTTCATCCTGGTTTTTCGGAGAAAAGGAGATAGACAAGCTCTGGGTTTGCGCCGCTTGTCGGCCGCCGGAGGGGCCAGAAGCCACGAAAGGAGGGTGCTATCTTTAAATATTGGTACTTCCTTTGGGGATCCGTGATAACTGGAGCATGCGGATCCTTGGTTTGTGGGTCTGGAAAAAGTGCCTTGTACGGGGAACGGCGCGGTCGGGTCAAGCTGATTGTGTCGGGCGCCGCGTTGTAATATCATCCTCGAGGTTATCAGGGATGACCCTGGCTCGTCGTGGACGAGGCTAGATCACCTCCTCGTGTCCGAGGTTTGACCTGGTCAGAAACCTGAGAACAGTGAGAGAAGTTAGTAAATAAATGAAAAGGCTGGGAGCCAGCCAGGCGCCACGTGTGCGGCCGGGATGCAGCGTAAGAACCACGTGTTAACATCAGCCTCCCGCATTGTCAGGGCGCGAATATTAATATGGGTCCTGGAATGCGAACCGTCGCGATGGTGGACGCGCTGCCCGAGGCCTTCTAGGATAAAATGGGGGCGACGCTCGCCGATTCGTATTCTCTTCCTTTGGCCTCTGAAAATTTCTGCGCAAGGGAGAACTGTTTAGAGATGGCGGAGAAGAGGAAGTGGATGACCCTAGCAGGCATCTCAAAGAAGAGAGCCGGTGAGCTTCCGGCTGACATTCCCCCTCCTGAGAAGAGAAGGCTTTCGGGACCTTCTGAAGGATCGCCGATTTCGGCGGAACCTGTCGAAGCGCCCCTATCGGAGGAAGCGGGAGCCGAGGTCGTAGAGTCGAGGGTGAAGCCTCCGGCGGCCAGGGTTGTTGTTGTTCTGGCGCAGACGCTGAAGTCAGTGCAGGAGTCGACGAGCACAGAGGTGGTGGTCGTGTTCGATTCTCCGTTCAAGCCGCCTCCGAAGGCTAGAGAATTGAAGGAAGTGGCCTTGGTGAGCGAAACAACCGCTGGAGAGAGGCTGGTGCCGGGGAAGTTCCTGCTCAAAGATGAAGAGGTTGAGCGGCTCCTTCTTAGGTTCGGAGCCCCTGAAGGGGGTGTGAAGAAGTCACCCCTGTTGGTTTGTGGTCCTACTTCCCTTGGCACCTCAATCCCTCCTCCTGCGAAGAAAAAGAAGTTTCTCTTCCCTTCTCTTCTTCCAGCGATCCCCTGAAATAACGAGGAAAAGGAGGAGAAGGGGAGGAAAGAAAAAGGCAGCAAGATGGAGGAGGTGACTAAGGGGCAGAAGGCAGTGCCCTCCCAGATTGCTCCTAAAAGCGCCCTTGGCATTGAAGGGCCAGGAGGCAAGATGGAAGAGGGGATTTAAGGAGAAGGGGCATGGAGTGTGCTGGGGGAAAGGTTGTTTGAAATAAGGAGGGATGAGGAGAAGATTCTGGGGAGTACCTCCAAGGTTCTGGAGGTAGTGAGATCTCTGAAGGGCAAGGAGGAAGGAAAGGCTTGCCACCTTCAGAGGATAAAGGAGCTGGAGGGGGCTTTGTTGCAAGTCACAAAGCGCTCTCAAAGTGATCACAGGGAGGAGCTAGGGAAGCTGTACAAACTGGAAGATAAGTTGGCTGCCCTAGCTCTGAGCAACGCAGAATGGGCCAGTAAGAGTGAGGCCGCGAGGGGAGAGTTCTACCGCGGTCTATCGGATGTGAACCAGGCTCATTCTGCTCACGTCAAAGACCTCCAGAAAAGAATAAAGGAGTTGGATGATGAGAGGGAGGCTTTGAAAGAGGAGAGGAGCTGGCTAAGGGACGAAGTTGCCAAGGCCAGGGAGGTTTCGTTGGAGGCGAAAGAGGTGACCTCCGAAGCTCGCCGCCAGGAGAAGTTGCTGAAGTCTGAGGTTCACTCCTTGCGAGCTCTGGTGGAGAACACGACGTATGGAGGATCTGGAAGAAGCGGTGAGGAGGGCGGTGAAGATTGTCAGCGCCTCACCGGTGGGTCACCACGTGAAGAATCAGGTGGCTTTTGGCGTTCTCCTGCAGACATTGGTCGATGTAAGTATTTTGAATCAGGAGAACATCAGAAGCCCTACGGTTCTTCCTTTCTGTGGTCCTCAGGGACCAGACAGATTTTTCGACGCTGGGAGCCGCTGCCCAGAGGAGGTTCCTCCGTCAAGGTCCTGCGTTGGCTGGGGATATCATCTGTCTCCTCTACGTAGGAGCCCTGAAGAGGGCCAAATCACTCCTCTCGAGGCCAAATGGCTAGGCCGAAGTGCTCCTCCCGAAGTCCAGCAGCAGCATCAACCAGGGAGCCAGCCAGAAGTGACCTCCCTCCAGCCTCAGCGAGCTTCTCAGCCTTATCATCAACACCATGTTTGAAGGAGCTATCGTTGAGGAGAGGAGTCCCACTAGCTCTCGGGCGATTGCTGTTAGGAGTGTAATAGATTGGCCTTTCCGTCATCTTCCTGACGTTAGCACTATTACACTAGGTGTCTAAGTTCTGAAGCCTTGTATTTTCTTTGTTTTTCCTGTACTCATGAGAGAAACATGTAAGAGAACTGAGAAAATGAAATTATAACAAGTTTTATCATTAATGAAATACATTTTACTTTCAAAAAATTGTCTTGGATGAATTCTTTTTGTGTTTGTCTTTTCTTTCGTGTTTGAAACAGGTACCACGAAGTTGGAAAAGGGAGCACAGGAATTCATTAGTGTGAAAGTATAAAACCAACGGTAAATTCTAAGTAAAAAGAAAAATTACTATCATCGTGCACGATCATAAAATATGGGTCGATAATGATAATAACCACCGCTTCGAAATATCGCTCACGATTGTGAACCATCGTGCACGACGTACGACGAAACGGGAGGAAGCGACGCTTCGAAAACTGTGCTGCTTCGAATCCTGAACCTGTCAGAAAGTGCGGACGATCTAATTGTGTCCGCGCGCTGATCGAAGAAATTAGATGGCCAGAAGACGAAAGGACAACTGCTTCCCATAAAAGGTTTCCCCAAAGAGCAACTGGCGTGCTTGTCCATCTTCAAACCCTAAAAAGGAAAAAGGAGATTTCGCCCCGTCTATTGCGAAGATCAAACCATGGGAGGAGGAGAGATCGAGTGGGCCGAGCTGGCCGGTCAGTTCCTCAAGGATACTAGCTACCAGGAGAGTCTCCTGATGGAGGACGAAGTGCTCAACGTAACTAGGGGGTTTAAAGGAAACCCCGACCTGACGATTATCCCTCCTATCGCCGACTTCCGACTGAATAGCCCTCCTAAGGGGGCGATATGTGTGTACCGGTCACAGGTGGAGTACGGCCTGATGTTGCCGCCGCAATCGGAGTTCAAGGAGATTCTGAACTCGTTTCAGCTCGTTCTGGCGCAACTCTTCCCCAACGCCATTGCCTACGTGTATTCCTTCCTGAAACTACTGTAGGCTCAAGGAATACCATAGACTTTGACGTTGTTTAGGAGTCTATTCAGTTGGATGGTGGTGCCAGGGTATGAAGGGTGTCTGGCCTTGCGGTCGAAGACAAGGAAGGCAATGTTCTCAGGAGCGAGTAGTTCCCACTCAGACTGGAGGAACTACTACTTCTTTGTCGGAGGGGATTTAAGGATCCCTCTGACGCCTGGGATGTGCCTTCCTGAGTTCACTGGCGACGCCAATTGGGTGGCCGGGACGGCCACCCTAAAAACTCTGGAGAAGCTAAAGGGGCAGAGTTGGCCCCTGAAGGACTTCCTCAAATACGTGCGGAATGACGTATCCCTGCACGCCGAGGCGTTGGGATATGCCGTCCTCAAGGAAGTCGTCCCACCTCCTGGTACAGTTCTGATGAAGAGAGCCAGGAGGGGGCAACCTCCTACCACCCATCTCAGCAGAGAGATTACCGAGGTGGGGGAGGAAGAGGAGATAGGGGTTCCGGAGCCGATCTGCGGCGGAACCGCCGTCGATGTGGTATCCTCTCCTGAGGACGTCACATACGACAGGAAGACCTTGGCTGAGCTGGGATACACGGGAAAGGGGAAGGAACCCATGCCAGCCGCCAAGCCCCCGACAATCCTTAAGGGGGCCATAGGGATTGTTATAGGGGATAAGGAGGAAGGGAATAAGGCCGACAGAGGCCAAGAGAAGGAAAAAATGGAGGGACCTTGTATGGAGTTGGTCCTCAGGGAGGTTACCGGAGAGAAAAGAGGTTCCTCCTGAAGCCCAGGTCCAGAGCCCCCACTAAAGAAGGCGAGGAGTGTGGAGGAGGAAGGCTTTGCTGCTGGGAGAGAACATGACTGGCAGCGGAGCATGGAGCCAGCATTAACTTCGCCGGACTCTTTGGGGACGAGGGCACAAGGATGCGGTGAGGATGAAAGGGGATGACAGAAAATTGATTGTCGTCACCGTGCCAACCGCGAATAAGGGCTGTGCCTACCGAGGAGAGGTAGGTCTAGCTCTAAGGGGCGGTCTGGTGTCGAAGGACTTGGAGGATAAACTAGAGATGACCTCCACACCTGACCTCTATTCAGGTCTTGCTAACAGGATAGCTACGGTAAGGGTCCTCTCGGGCCTTCTCCCCCGTTTATTCCCGTGAGCTGACTTGTTTTTGTTGCAGGTCCTCGCTCGCTTGCGGTTGGCTCTGAACAGGGCCATGAGGACCGAGGAGTAGGTGCTGGAGCAAGGGTGTCGGCTTCATTAAAGGGATGAAGAGATTGAGGCCTTGAGGGTCCAGTTGGCGATGAAGTCCTCTCAGCTTGACGCCGCCCCGGAAGAAAAGATCAAGCTGCAGAAAGAAAAGGCCAGACTGCAGGAGGAACTTGCATTGCGCCAGTCTGCAATGGGCGTGCTTGAAGCTGATAATAAAGCCCTGCGGGAGAAGCTTGTCAAAGTTGCTGAACACCAGGAAGTCGTCGTTGCTGAGAGGTCTACGGCTGCTGTGGAGGCTTATAAAACGAGTTTACCCTGCAGGAAGGAGAGATTAGAAGGGACCAAACGATCATGGGAAGGATTGACTTCTACTTTGATCCAAGAGGGCAAAGTCGCTGCAGCCAATCTTGGAGAAGTGGATCCCTTTCCTTGCATGACCGTTGATCCTACTTACAGGGAAGAGGGTTTTGACTTAACTGACGACCTCATCCATCAGGTGTTCGATCTTTTGGATGAGATCAGTGAAAACTAATCCATTTTCCTTGTAAGATGAGTGAATTGTAACATTGATCTTTTGTAATTTTGAAAATGAATAGAAAATTTGTTTTTTCTTTTATACCTGTTTTATTCTGTTGTGTATGAAACGAACAGGTACCTTTGTATGGAACTCGAGATATTCTGATTGTAGCTCTGAAAAAATCCCCTGTAATGAAATAATAAGGGACTTTGAATCACATAGAATACCCTGAGTTTGACTTGTGAGGTTCCACAAGCCCGCGTAGGAAGGGAGCAGTGACAGTAGGAAAGATCCCATCCAAGAGGAATTATTTGACCCAATGCCAAAAGGACGAAGTGTCTGAAACATCGTGTCAGATGTTTGTACTTGAGGCATGGGCTGACCTCAGGGGTCTCTTGAATTTAGGTTAAGGGTATGCTCCTTTATATACCTACACAAGAGAGAAGTAATAGTAGTGGAGATCCTGCCTGGGAGGAGTTATCTGACCCAATGCCAAAAAGACATGATCGTCTAAAACATCGTGGCTGATGTTTGTACTTAAGGCAAGGGCTGACCTCCGTTAGAGCGGCAGATCCTAGTGGGAAGCGAAGGCACTTTGCTTAGAGGGGACCTGTATCATGAGTAGATAGCAGGAACTGCCCTAAGGTTACGAGTAGGCCTCCAGACCTTCTGCTAGCCGGATGGGCTTACGGGAGGGCTCCAGATGTATGTAGGAGACCCCACCTGCCAGGCGTAACTAGGCTTAGTGACCGCTATATATGCAAGGTTAGTTATAACGGACCATCGTGTACGAGGTCCGGAACCTCGAGTACGACGGTCGAGAGTTTTGAGGTTGAAATCATACTTGAGCGATAGATGTTAAGATCGATATGAATACCTTAAAATGAATTAATAAAAGATGTGAGATTCACTGTTGCAAGGATTCTGAAGTCTGAGATATAACCTCTGGGGCATTATAAAGAAATCCAGATATTTTGGAAGAACCCAGATGTCTATTAATAAAAATTGTCTCGAGAACTTTCTGACAATGTGTAATAAATTTCTGAATGAATCTGTACAAACGAATGTTGTATAAGGAGTATAAAGATTAACTGCCGAGAGTCAGGCATAGAATTTCTTTAGGTCATCCCCACTCCAAGTTCTAGGGAGTTGGATGCCTTCAGAGGTCATAAGATAGTATGCGTTTGGTCCGGCAACCTCGCGCACAATGTAAGGGCCTTTCCAGTTCGGCTCAAGCTTGGGAACCCCCAAATTGCTGCCGGCGAGAAGCCGCCGCTTAAGTACCAAGTCTCCTTGAATGAAGACCTTGGGATTTACCTTGCGGTTGAAATACCTTTCAATTCGGCGTTTGTGCTCTAAGCGCTTGAGTGCAGCCAGCTCCCTCTTCTGTTCCAAGAGATCTAAATCGACGCATCGTGAATCATTGTTTTCGTTCACTCAGGTTGGTAGATCTTTGAGATTGAAGTTAGCTGCAGTTTCCACCCTGGGAGAGTAATGTTCCAACTCAACCGGTATGACAGCTTTAGCCCCAAATGAAAGGGAGAAAGGAGATTCCTGGGTGACCTCGGAAGGGGCTGTATTGTAAGCCCAGAGAGCGCCTGGTAATCCTTCTGGCCAGCGGGCTTTGGCGCCGTCAAGGCGTTTCTTTAGGATATTCAGGATATTTTTGTTAGCGGCCTCCGCCTTCCAGTTGGTGTGGGGGTGTCAGACGGATGCATACTTAAGATTGATTTGGTGTTTGCCGCAGAAATCATGGATCCGCTGATTAGCAAATGGGGTACCATTGTCTGTGATGATCACCATTGGTATGTCGTACTTGTAGACAATATTAGCCCATAGAAAATTCTCCACATTTTGAGCAGTAGGGTGAGTAAGTGACTTAGCTTCAATCCACTTTGTGAAGTAGTCAACAGCCACTAGTATCCATTTATAATTCTTCATGGCCGTAGGCATTGGGCCTAGAAAGTCCAGCCCCCAAATAGCGAAAGGCCATGATGAATTAATAGGTTTGAGATAGCTTGCAGGCTGCCTTTGCAAGTCGGCGTAGTATTGGCATTGAGAACACTTCTCTACAAACATCTGAGCGTCCTTGTGAACATTCGGCCAGAAGAATTCTTGGCGAAGGATTTGCATAACTAGGCTTCTGCCTTGAGCATGAGTTCTACATTCTCCTTTGTGCACAGCTTCCATGACTTTTTTGGCTTCCTCGGGCCTCAAGCACTTGGTGAGGGGCTTAGCATAGGATCTTCTGTAAAGTTTGTCATTAATGAGGACGTACTTGGCACAGTCAAGTTTCAGCTTCTTCGCCTCTTGCCTGTTGTCGGGTTGGGTCCCATCTTTTAGATAATTGAGGATTCTGTCCATCCAACAAGGCGGCTGCTCTTCAGAGCAAACTCCTGCGCATTCGAAACTGGGTCTTTCGAATATTTGGGTCCGGCGGAGGTCAGGGAGCCCTTCTTTTGCGAGCTGGTCCGCCACTTGGTTTTCCTCTCTGGGAATATGCGTCAGGGATAAATCTTCGAACTGGGAGGTTAAGGACTGGGCTTGTTGCAGATATTTTTTCAGAACCTCGTCCTTCGTTTCGAATGCATGATTTACCTGATTGACGACCAATAGAGAATCGCTGAATACCTGTATACGCTTCACAGCCATGCTAAGTGCGAAGTTTAGTCCTGCAATGAGAGCTTCATACTCTGCCTGATTGTTTGTAGCCTTGAACTGGAGCGTCATGGCTTGGTGCAAAACGGCTCCCATCGAGCTTGTTAGGAGAATCCCAGCCCCCTGGGATTGCAATCCGGATGCACCGTCGACATGAAGGGACCAGAGGTTTGTCCGATGTCCGACGGGTGGTGGCTCTGGAGCAGAAAGTTCGGCAACGAAATCTGTCAGTGCTTGAGCTTTGATTGCTGTCCGTGGGACATACTTGATGTCATACTCGCCCAGCTCAATGGACCATTTGAGCATCCTTCTTGAGACCTCAGGAGTGTGTAATACCTTTAGGAGTGGCTGATCAGTAACAACCTGGATAGTGTGGGACTGGAAATATGGGCGTAGCTTTCTTGCCGTCATCAGAAGAGCTAGGGCGAGTTTCTCTAGTGTGGGGTACCGTCCTTCAGCATCTAGGAGTATGTGACTCACATAAAAGATTGGATGTTGTACCCTCTTATCGTCGTCTACGAGGACTGCTGAAACTGCAGTATCAGAGATGCCCAGGTATAAAGACAGGACGACTCCTTCCTTTGGCGCTACTAATATCAGGGCTGAGGTCAGATATTTCTTAAGTTCTGCGAAGGCAGCCTCGCAATCGTCGGTCCACTGACCCCCCTTATTGTTGTGGAGGCACCGAAAGAAAGGCGAACATCGATCCCCAGCCTTTGAGATAAACCTACCCAGGCTATTGATTCGTCCTGCCAGCTTCTGGATTTCTTTTGCCGTTTTCGGAGAGAGCATGCTTAGGATTGCTGAGATTTTATCCGGGTTGGCTTCTATTCCCCTGACCAAGACTAGATAGCCCAAAAACTTTCCTGAGGCTGCACCGAAGGTGCACTTGGCAGGATTTAGCTTGAGATTGAACCTTCAAAGGGTGTTAAGTGTCTCCCTGAGATCGTCGAGGTGTCCTTCTAAGGTTTTGCTTTTGACCAAGATGTCGTCGACATAGGCCTCAAGATTCCTCCCCATCTGATCCTTGAAGATGGCATCGATCATGTGCTGGTAGGTAGCACCGGCATTCTTGAGACCAAAGGGCATGACATTGTAGCAGTACATGCCGAAGTTAGTGATGAAGGCGGTCTTCTCTTCATCTTCTTCGACCATCCAGATCTGATGGTACCCAGAGAAAGCATCCAGAAAGCTCATTACCCTGTATCCAAAGGTGCAGTCTATCATCATGTCAATGCGTGGGAGATGGTATGTATCTTTGGGACACGCCTGATTTAGTGTGCGGAAGTCTACGCACATCCTCCACTTCCCGTTGGCCTTTTTCACCATGACTACGTTGGTCAGCCATTAAGGATACTGAACTTCCCTGATATAACCTGCTCCAAGTAGTTTGTTGACTTCTTCTTTAATAGCGTTCTGCCTCTCCCCTGCCATTACTCTTTTCTTCTGCGCAATAGGAGAAGCGGTTTTAGAAATGTTCAGATGGTATTCGCAGACAGCCCTGTCAATGCATATAACATCTTCGGGAGACCATGCGAAGACATCGACATACTCAGAAAGCAAGGCGATGACGTCCGCCTGTTGCTCATTATTCATTAAGGAAGAAATGTTTACAACTTTAGAAGAGTCTTCCCCCCAGGGTTACATTGATGGCCCCCTCCTGTGGTTCAACTGACTAAGACTCTCTGGGATCCATTTGATCAACCACGAGCTGCACAGCGATCTGAAAGCACTGGGTAGCTTGCTTGGCGTCTCCTCTAATGGTGACAATGCTACTGGAGATAGGGAATTTCGCGCATAGGTGGGGCGTGGAAATCACCATCCCAAAGGAATTGAGTGTCGTTCTTCCAAGGATGTCGTTATAGCCCGACTTAGCTCTGATGACAACGAAATTCACCATGTTCGTGGCATAGCTGTTGCCATCGCCAAAGGAGATGGGCAAGGCAATGAATCCTAAAGGTTGGACCCTCTCCCAGGAGAAACCGAGTAAAGTGGTTCCAGCGCGGAGGAGGTTCGTCTCTTTGAACCTCATCTAGAGGAAGACAGTTTCAAATAGGATGTCGGCGGCACTGCTAGAGTCGAGTACCCGCCGAACGTCGAAGTCAGCTATGCGGGTGATGACCACGATAGGATCGTTATGTAGATTGCTTTGCTGGGGGAGGTATTCCCTAGTGAAAGTGAGGGGGATGAACGAAGAATATTGCTCAGAGATGCCGCCAACCTCAGCTTCTTGGCGGCGAGCAGCAGTAGGGTCAACGCTGAAAATGACGATGATTGTCCTGGTGGCAGGAAGGTAAGGGTGTCCTGGTTGGCTGGGGCCTGAGGGCTGTACAGTCTTAGCAAAGGCCTCAGTAATTTCGGGGGCCTTCCCTTTCTGGACAGCAGTGAAGGTTGGCGCCATTTGCTTGAATTCTTCAAGCTTGCCTTGATTCATCAGTTTTTCGAGCAGAGCTCTGAGGCCTCGGCACTTATGGAGCTTGTGCCCGTAGTTTCCGTGGAACTTGCAATAGTTGTCGGGATCCATTCTAGCCGGAGGCGCTGGCTTGGGTCCGGCAGGTCGGACCCAGCCCTGTTTAACGGCCGCCGCATAGACTTCAGGGAGTGATCGAGAGAAGAGCTGCTTTTGGTGTTGGACGTGTCGAGGCTTCCCCTCATCTCGATCGCGGCCTCTGGCCGTATGCAACCTCGTAACCGTGGGTTCATCACTTCGTCGTCTTCTCTTTCCGCTCTCTCCCTTGGCTCCAGAAACGTCTGAGGGAGAGGACTCGACATCCTCGAGAAGCATAAATTGGCTAGCTCTGGCCACCAGTTCTGGGTAGCTCCGAGGTTTAGCCAACTGCAGGGATTTGGACAGATCCCCCACCTTGAGTCCCCTCCGAAAGTTATGCATGGCCACCGCTGGGTCCACGTCTTCAGCTTCCGCCGCGGCGGCGAAGCGGTTGGTATAATCTCGAAGACTTGCTCTCTCGCCCTGTTTAATGTTGGCGAGCACCATGTCGGAGACGACCATTTGGGTTCGGCCGATAAAACGGGCGATCAACTCCCACTTCAAGTGCTCATAGGCAACTTGATGAACCAGATGAACGCGGCCCCTTTCAAAGTGTTGGCTAGGAGGTGGGATTTAGTGGCTTCGTCCGGCTGACGGTAACGGACTGCAGCTTCGAACCCCTGCACTTGCTCACGGGGGTCGGTCGCACCTCTGTAGGCCTCAAGCCTGAGCGGCCTGAAGTCCTCTGGGATTGGGGCCAGCCGGATGGCGTCGATAAAAGGAGAGTTGTCATCCATTGCTCCGAAGAAGGGATCAGGCCCATGATGAGGGGCCTGGATGCCTGGAAAGAGGGGATCTCTTCCAGCGAGGAACAGGGGGAAAGCCAGTGAAAGGAAAGCGGGTTGAGGTAGAATTCGTTGGGCGGTCCAGAAGAGCCAGACGTCTGAATAGAAGGCGCAGCGGCAAGAGGCACCGGAGCAGGAGCCTCTGCAGCCGGAGGAGGGGGTACAGGGACCACTGCTACCGGCGGAGGAAGCTCTGGGGCCTCCGCAACCGGCAGGGGAGGCGCAGGAGCCGCCGTGATCGGCAGAAAAGGAACAAGGGCCGCCGCAACCGGTGGAGGAGGGAGTACTGTGCATACCGGCTGAGTTTGCCTGAGTATTACGGTATGTTGGGCTGTGAGGCCGGTGACTAGGTCAGTAAGGTTTGCTAGCATCCCCTGAAGCTCTGAGACATTGGTCCCCCTAGAAGAAGCGGCAGATTCGGCGTGACGCCGAGAAGTTGAGGTTGAAGCTCTGTCGTCCGGTGCCCGGACGGAAGGTTCTCCCGCATGCGTACTGTTGACGTAGGATGTAGGGGATCCCAAGGAACACCAAAAAACGAAAGAGAGTTCCAGGAGACGGCGACGCGCAAAAGGGGTAAGCTCGTCGATGGAAGCTTAAGAGAGAGAGAGAGAGAGATTGAGGCACCCAGGAAAGCACACAAAGATTTAAGGTGGTTTAGGGAGGAGGCCCCTTACATCCGTCGAGCGATCAGCGAGGGAATTTCACTATAATCAGAGGGTAGCCGTAGAGGCTTAATACAATATTCAGCCAAAAGAGATTCAGAAAAGAGCTCCTCAGTTGGGACTCTAATACAGTGTGGATGGGAGAATCCCAATGGCTGCTAGCCTTCGGTTGCTTCTGTTCGTTTTCTCCTCTCTTATCCCTTTCCTCTATGGTTTGTGGGTCTGGAAAAAGTGCCTTGTACGGGGAACGGCGCGGTCGGGTCAAGCTGATTGTGACGGGCGCCGCGTTGTAATATCATCCTCGAGGTTACCAGGGATGACCCTGGCTCGTCGTGGACGAGGCTAGATCACCTCCTCGTGTCCGAGGTTTGACCTGGTCAGAAACCTGAGAACAGAGAGAGAAGTTAGTAAATAAATGAAAAGACTGGGAGCCAGCCAGGCGCCACGTGTGCGGCCGGGATGCAGCGTAGGAACCATGTGTTAACAGTGGCATAGCTCGATTGGGCTATGTATTGGTGGACCAAAGCTTAGGGGAAGAAGACACTGACTAGGAGGCGCAAGTAACGACAGTTCAATAAATGAGGAACTACGAATGTGGTAATAACAATTTCATGCTGGCAGCCCGTGGGATTCGAGCGCACGAATAGAAGGCTGAAAACAGGCATCGCAACCTTGAACCAAGCCTTTATGTTGTTTTGCTTGCGTAGAGATCGATGAGGTTGGTGGCCTTGTGAGTGCAATGGCAAGCTTAGGTAGACATGGTTTTGGAACATAAATTAAAAAAGTGGATCGATAGAAAAGAAAAAGACTTGAGGTGTGACGTCTCCCTTTCAGGACACCACGATAATAAACTTATTTCGTAGGGGGATTATACATTAAATCAAATAACTTTAATAATATAAAACGATTAAAAACTTGCAGTGGAATCAATATAATTTAAATGTCAAACTGAGTTACAGAAAACTTGTCAATACATAAATTTATTTATATACAGGTCATATACATCAGTTTTATACGTACATCCTAATTTACATAAAAAATTAAAGTTAAATTGAAATAACTCTCTTAATTTATTGCTCGTTGTCCCCTCATGCGTCCATTTCTCCACCAGTACTTGCCAATAAAGGCATCAGTCCACCGACCTCAGGACTAAGTAGGCAATAGCACTAACTTGTTAAATAAAAATATTTGCAAGTAGACAT
Source organism: Apostasia shenzhenica (assembly GCA_002786265.1). NCBI lineage: Eukaryota > Viridiplantae > Streptophyta > Magnoliopsida > Asparagales > Orchidaceae > Apostasia > Apostasia shenzhenica. The sequence continues at coordinate 102,897 of KZ451960.1, forward strand.
TATTTTTTTCTATCAACATTGATATTATATAATCATGACAATTAACAGTCATAAATATAAATGCTCATGTCACATAAACATGTAATAATAATAATATGCTGTGAACCTTTTTATTCTTTATATATTTTATCTTTTGGGGCTTTAGTTTCTTGGATTATGCCTCAATTGCCTGTTTTCATCATCACATATACATAGGATCTTTGACAACTCTTATACCCCGCAAATGGAGGATGTCACATATACGATCATCCTTGAATTTGACAAGTTGTTTACACATCTTGGTATCCATCCCTGAATTTGGCAAATTACCATATCATGTAGCTCGAGCGTAGGCAGGGATATAAATACAGCAAGGAATTTTTTTTAATTCATTGTCGAACTTTAAAACATAATATTAATTTTATTTAGTTGTTCGAAGTCCACAAGTTTTAACTCGTCTTTTAACTTAGTAAACAACTCAATAATTCATTAAATACACACCATTATGCTCTTAAATATACTTTTGGTTTTATTTCAGCACAATGAAATATAAATTATGTGTTCTGTTCTACGGATTCTCAAACATAATTTAGTCAAAAGTTATACATAAAATGTCATATACTGTAAAATAATAATTTCAGTAAATATGAATTTAACTGTAAAATAACCATCTAGTCAAACATGCCATTTTTAATTCGACCATTCACATAATATCATATAAATCAACTTAATTAATTAATTTAGAAATTTAATTTAATAAACAACTTAGAACTTTTGCCTACCTCTTATATTCATATTGAAACCTTGAGGTGTGCGGAAAAATAGATGAAGAAGATAAACCGGAGAGGGAAGGGAAAACCAACTTCTTCTTCTTCTGTTCATAATGAACTAATTTATGTTAAAAAAGATAGCCGTAACAGTCAATTTGTTAGAAAATGCTAATTGTGTTGCATAGGAGATGAACTTTCAGTGTATTGGTGAATAGCTTGTATCATGAAAAAGTGAAACACTATGGAAGTCGATTTTGCAATTGGGTACCATATCTTTAGCTTTATCGGATTTTAGCATTCGCTACCTTGCCTTCTGCGTGAACATATAATGCCACTTCAAGAATTTTGGTTGTTAATTCTGGGCTCTGTTTGCTCTTGGAGAGTAGTTTGCTCTTGTTAGCAGCACATTAAGTCATTCTGATTCATCTTATATATTACAAGAAAGCAAGATGCATAAATTTTTATTTGTTTTTCATAGGCATAAGATGATTTGAGTGGTGTTTTTATCTGTAATGCCCCAGAAATTCAAGACTGCAATATGGTGTTAATAATCAAATCTGCGACCTTTTCTTTGCTGGCATGTTTGCTTTTGATTTATTCATTTGTTGTTTATTTCTTGGTTCTCTAGGAAGCAAAAATGATATGTTCTTTGACAGTCAGGCATGGTTGGATTCTGATTGTGACGATGATTTTTGCAGTGTCAATGGAGGTAGCATGTTAAATGTTTAAATGCTCTCTCTGGCATATTTCTTCATTTATCGTATTTTGAAATGTTGTGCTTTCTTTTATATAGAATTCACTCCTTCTCGAGGCAATACCCCAAATCATCAAATTGGTATCCCAAAAACTCCACCGAGGAACAGTAAATCAGTCTATGATGAGTTGTTTCTAGAGACTGAATCCAAGCCTTCTCCCACTGATAGCAAGAAGAAACTTTCTGAGCTTCTTCAGGACTGGAGTGAGCAGGCAGGCATTCAGCCTAGAACTAAAGAGAGCAAGGTTGAAGATGTTGAAAACCCAGACATAGGAATGAATGAAAAACCATATATTCGTACAGTAGAAACAAATCATTCTCAAAATTCATCTGAGTGGAATCCAAAACCTAACAAAGAAAGGAAGACCACGGCATGTTGCATACCAAGCTTGTTACCAAGTATAAGCTCAATGAAGCCAAAAACAAGCCCTGCCCGTTGAACGTTCACCATTGAAAAATAACTATACATATGTACCTAGCAGCTTGTGCAATTCTGATTATGGAAGATTTGGGTCTACTATAAATACCTGAAGATACAGAGTTTTGAAAGGAAAGAATTAAACTGGTCTTCATATGTTGAATTTAATACAATGATATGCCTACATCCAATTTTGTTGGAGATACTTTGTGAAGGGGGGGGCTTAATATCCTTGTTTGAGTATGCGTGCAGAAACCAAACTAGATGTTTAAGTTTTGTTTCTCTTGGAAAAAATTCTTAATGTTTTTTTGTTCAGCTATGTATATTCTCAAAATTTCTTGCAGTTTGCGTTGTATGTTACTACTGCAGTTTGTGTTGTGTATCTGTGAGTGAATATACTTTCCCTCTTAAGACCTTTCGCTATTGAGGTAAATAATGACATTATTTGACTTCACTGAATGGTCTCATGGAATATGATTCTAATTTATGAAATTGTTATGGAATTACGGACTATGCAATTCATGCTTGAGTGGATATGCCAATGGAGATAACTTTGATCTCTATCCTTTGGTTTGTGTAATGGAAATGGAGATGTTAAAATGAATAAATATTGATACTAAAATGTATTGCATTTTAAATAATTTTATTAGTAGATAGAATAGGACCTTTTAAGATGATTTTGTAATATTCATTGGTTTGATTTGAATTTTTTTTATTCAATATAAAATTTAATTTTATTTCACATCTAACATAAATATAAATATTAAAATTAATTTTATTTTATATTTTTTATATTTTTTATATTTTATATTAAATTTTTTTTATTCAATTTATAAGATAAAATATTTTTTTTGGTTTAAAATTTACTGCTCGAACTAAAAAGACTGTAGATGTTCTTGAACGGAATTGTAAGGCAAAGAAGTGAAAAATTAAAAGCTACTGAATGTTCTATTTTGTTAAATTTATGCATCTGACTATTCTATTTTGTTGCCCGTCTTATGGAATCCAATATAGTAAGAACCTACTGTTAGTTCCTCCATTGTGCTAATATTGTGATTTTGATATTTAGCATTATGTTTAAATTAATTTGTACTAACAAAATTGTTTAGTATTTCAGGTTTATTAAAGTTACATTTCAATTGTATTTATGTATACTAAAATTGAGATCTAATTCAATTGAAGAGAAAGGCTCAAGTATTGAAGATCAAGTGAAGCATATGTTATTATTGTTTCTTTTCATTTTACTTGAGAGTAAAATTGTTGTGAGGTTGATCTTGATTGTTAGAATAGTCTGGATATGAGTTTGAGCACTTAGAATCTTTGCGAGTTAACCAGATAATCTTAAAAATTTAAATTCTCCTAATTATGTGGCCTAATAGTGGTGAGATTGTTCTAGATGTTTTTCTTTTGGTTGTGATAGTTCAAGGGCAGCTTTGGGATAGTTGAAGGGTGACCTTTAATAGTGAAGTCGACCTGAGGTCGACCCAAAGTCGACCTTCAACAGCAACCCTCAACAGAAATTTTAGTCATATTGGGGGATTTTTCTAGGTCAACCTGAGGTCGACCTTCAGCAGCAACCCTCAACAAAAACTTTGGTCATCTTGGAGGATTTTTCTAGTTCGACCTTGAAAGTGACCTCAATGGTGAGGTCAACCTGTAAGTGACCGTTGGCCTATTTTTATTCTCCAATAGCTAGCTGGAAGTCGACCTAAGGTCGACCTCCAAGTCTTTTCCAGCTCCTTTTTCTAGCCGTTGAAGCTCTTGTTATATAAGGAAATAGGGGTGGTTGATGTATTACTCTTGGCTCATAAAATTCTCTAATTGCTCTCAACATTCATTTTCATTCTCCACCATCCTAAGAGTTGATAAAGACATTCAAGTTGAGTTTTAATCAAGATTCAAGGCGATCTAGGTGAACTTGGACTCAAGTGCTCAAACTCTTCATCCACTCTTCTTCTAGCTCTCAAGATTCAATCATAAGAAGAAAGAGTGTGATTTTCTTTCTTTATAATATTTCAGTTGTTTTTTTCTGCCTTCATTGTGTATGTGAAGAGCGCCTCCAAATAAGGGTTGGAGAAGGTGAGTGAGTGAGCTTTCACTTAAAAGTGAGGAGGGCCTCTGGTGAGTGGATAGAGGAGAGTTTGTATGGGCTTCTCCACCTAAACCAAGGAGTATGTTATAGTGATATCTTTCCGTTCAGGATTGGGTGGATTAGGCTCTAATTTGAGCCGAACCACGTTATATCGTGTGTTCTTTGTGGATGTGATATTTTCTTCTTGTCTGTATTTATATTTGTTTCTGCTTGTATTTTGCACTAACTGTTATATCTAGTGAATTAAATTAAATTTTAATTACGTCTATTCACCCCCCCCTCTAGACGTCATATTTGATCCTACATTTGGTATCAGAGTAAGAACTTCTACATAGGTTTAACCACCCAGAAGTAGTATGACTTTTAGAAATTCAGAAAGTCAATCTATTCATAGGCCACCACTTTTTGATGGATCAAATTTTGTATATTAGAAGATGAGGATGACAGCTTTCATTCAAACTGACTTTGATATGATGATTAGTTTTAAGAAAGGATATATGCCACCTAAGAATAAGGATAGATTAGAGTTAAATGAGGAAAATTAGAGTGAAAATGATAAAAAAAAGATATATGGCAAATGCGAAAGATATCACTAATTTACAATGTACCTTAACCAAAGAAGAGGTCAATGAATTAAGTCCTCAAAATAGTGCTAAAGAAATATGGGAGAAGTTGGTTGAATTACATGAGGGGACATCTGAAGTCAAGAGAGCAAAGAAAGTTCTCTACAAAAATCAATTTGATAATTTTAAGATGAGAGAAAGTGAATCTGTAGCCTTCTAGATTCAAAGAGATTTATCATGAGCTTGTAGGGCTAGGTGAGATTTTAGAAAATAGAGAAGTTGTATGTAAGGTATTGGAAGCTTTTCCTAAAACTCAATTATTGGTTAGCAAAGTTGATGCTATAGGAGTTTCTCAAAACCTTGACACATATAAAATTGATGAGTTGTTTAGTCATATGAAATTTCATGAAACTAGGCATGATGGAGAGAAAGAAGTGAAGAAAGGCATAGCTCTAGTAGTAGAAGAAGAAGTATCCAAGAAACATTTATCATCACCTTCACCTAAACTCTCCAAGAAAGCCCAAGTTGAGATATCTTCTTCTAGTGATAGTGATGAGGATAGTGATTCAGAAGCCAAAATTATAGCCCATATGGTTAGAAGAATGATGCGGAGAGGAAAGAAGTTTAGTAAAGATGATATGAAGAAAATGATTGGGAGATCTAGTAGGGATAGAAACAAGAGAAATATTAAGGACTATAAGGGGAATAATTATAATAAAAATTAGAGACAAAATGTTATATGCTTCGGTTGTAAAAAGTCAGGTCACTTTCGAGATGAATGCCCAAATATTCAAAAAGAGCATGAAGACAAGGATAAAGCCAAGAAGAAAAAGAAGGTATTGGCTGCCACTTGGGATGACTCGGATTCATCATCTTCATCTGATAGTGATGCTATCAAAAAGCATATAGCACATTTTGCATTGATGGCCAAAACACATGATGAAAGCGATTCTGAAAAAGATCTTGAGGTAAGTGATTTTTCAGTTGATGATATGCAAGATTTTATTTGTGAATTGATGGATGAGTTAAAGTTATCCAAATTTAAGGTTAAAAAGCTCCATAAGGAGTTAAATTTTTTTAAACTTGAAAGAGAATCTTTAATTAACACTTTATCTTCTACGATCTCTCAAGTGACTTTAGATGAGAAATCATGTGATTTTTCTCAAATTGAAAAATTTGAAAAAGAAAATCATGATTTAAAATCTTAAGTTAAAAGCCTCAGAAGAGACCTTGAAGTATTCACTAAGAGGTCCAAGTATCTAGATATGATGCTTGGAAACCAAAGAGCAGTATATAACAAGGCCGGAATTGGATACGATTTCACTCATAAGGAGAAGACTTATACCTCTTTAATTGTGAGAAGCAAAACTAACTCTCCCATTAAGAAATCCTTAGGGTCACTCATGTCTTTAAACCTATCTAGAGGACGTGCTCATAAGAAAGGATTAAAAGACATAGGTACCTAAGAATTTAGTGCCTAATTCCATTGGAAATGTTTAGTTTTTGTTTGTAAATAGGTGTGCTTGAGAAGTAGGGTCGCCGGCTATGGTATCTTGATAGTGGTTGTTCACGTCATATGACTGATGATTCCTTAAAATTCTCCTCCATCAAATTTAAGAATAAAGGTAAGCTTTCTTTTGGTGATAATAGTCAATGATTCATAGTTGATTATGACTCAATTCTTGTATAACTTAATTTATTTTTATCAAAGGTGCTATTAGTTGAAGGTTTGAAACACAACCTCCTTAGTGTAAGCCAATTGTGCGATAATAGCTATTTAGTAGAATTTTATTCTACTAAATGCATTATCAAACACATTGAGTCTGACTCCACCATTTTAGTTGGTAGTAGAGATAAAAATGTGTACACAATTGACTTACCTATTGCTACTAACAACTCTGTTAAGTGTTTGATGTCAAAGGAAGAAGAAGCTTGGTTATGACATAGGAGAATGACACACTCTAATATGAAGCTCTTCTCTAAGCTCTCAAAATATGATCATGTAGATGGACTTCACAAAGTGAAATATGAAAATAACAAATTATGTGATGCATGCCAAGAAGGTAAGCAAGCCAGATGCTCACATAAGGCCAAAGAGTTGGTAAGTTCTTCTCAACCTCTTGAATTACTTCATTTAGATTTATTAGATTCGCATGGAGTAGTATCCATTGGCGGTGGTAGGTATGTTTTAGTTATTATTGATGATTATAGTAGGTTTAGTTGGACACTATTTCTTGGACATAAAAATGATACTCTTGAAAGATTCATTATTTTTTGTAAAAGAGTTGAAAATGAAAAAGGTGTCAAAGTCAACCGGATTCGTAGTGATCACGGTGGTGAATTTGACAACTTTAATTTTCAATTTTTTTGCAAAGCTAATGGATATTTACTTGAATTTTCTAATCCAAGAACACCTCAATAAAATGGAGTTGTGGAAAGGAAAAATCGAGCTCTTCAAGAGGCAGCATGTGCCATGATTAATGAATATCCGTTGCCTAAATACTTTTGGGCCGAAGCCATTAGTACGACATGTTATGTCCAAAATCGAGTGTACTTTAGAACTCTTTTGATGAAAACTCCATATGAACTTTGGAATGAAAAGAAACCTAAGATCCACTACTTTAGAGTATTTGGATGTAAGATTTATTCTCTAAATACCAAAGATTATTTGGGCAAGTTTTCACCAAAAACAGATGAAGGAATTTTTGTTGGATATTCCCTCACTAGTAAAGCTTATCGTGTCTATAATAAGCGGACACTAGAAATTGAGGAAACATCCAATGTCGCATTCGATGAATCTAACTTTGTTTATCCAAGATATTCCCCTGTAAATGATGACATTGAGGAGGAGGTAGCCAAGAAGCTAAATCAAGTCCAAATTCATGGGCATGTGAATGAACTAAAAAATCAAATTTAACAAAAAAGTGAAACAAGCTCATCCTACACTTATGCTCCACCTCTATCTCAAGCTTAGAATATACTTCCTAAACACCCTTTGGATCAAGTTTTAGGTGACCCATCTCATGGTGTGAAGACTAGGTCATCTTTTAGGCAATTAGATAGTAATTTTACATTAATTTCTCAAATTGAGCCTAAAAGTATCGATGAAGCATTGGGTGATCCAGATTAGATTATTGTCATGCAAGAGGAACTTGCTCAATTTGAATGCAATCAAGTTTGAGAATTAGTTCCAAAACCGAATGATTACCCAATTATTAGTACTCGTTGAGTTTATAGGAATAAATTAGATAAAAATGGGATCGTGGTTAGAAATAAGGCTAGACTAGTGGCCCAAGGTTTCAACCAAGTTGAAGGTCTTGACTATGATGTGACGTATGCTCCCGTAGCTCGTCTTGAGTCGATTCGAATTCTTATGGGATTTGCCGCTCATCGTGGTTTTAAATTATATCAAATGGATGTGAAAAGTGCCTTTTTGAATGATTTTATTAAAGAACTTATTTTTGTTAAACAGTCACCAGGTTTTGAGAATATTTATTTTCCTGATCATGTTTTCAAATTAAAGAAAACGCTTTATGGATTAAAACAAGCTCCGAGAGCTTGGTATGAGAGGCTTTCGATTTTTTTAATTTCTAGAGGCTTTAATCATGGAACAATAGACCCCACATTATTTAATAAAAATATAAATAAAGATATTTTCATTGCACAAGTTTATGTAGATGATATAATTTTTGGTTCCACTAATAAGATTTTCTTAAATGAGTTTACCACTCTCATGGAGAGTGAGTTTGAAATGAGTCTTGTAGGTGAGCTTACATTCTTCTTGGGATTACAAGTCAAATAAACTAATGAGGGAATTTACATCTCCCAGGAAAAATATGCTAAAAAACTAGTGAAGAAATTTAGCATAGAAAATTCAAAGGAGATAACTACTCCAATGGCAACAAATATAAAGCTTGACAACGATGAAGGAGGTAAATGCGTTGACCAAAAATTATATATAAGTATGATAGGGAGTTTGCTCTATTTGACTGCTAGTAGACCTGATATTATATTTTCTGTTTGTCTATGTGCTAGGTTTCAATCAAATCCAAAAGAGTCACATTTAGTTGCCGTTAAGCGAATTTTGAGGTATCTTAAGGGTACACTTAATGTAGGCTTATGGTATGCTAGAACAAGCACATTTGATTTTATTGGATATACTGACTCAGATTACGCAGGATGTAAATTAGATAGAAAAAGTACTAGCGAATGTTGTCAATTTCTTTGTTCCTCCCTTGTAAGTTGGTATAGTAGAAAACAAAATTGTGTGACACTGTCATCTACTGAAGCTGAATATGTTGCAGCTGGTAGTTGTGTAGCCCAACTCTTATGGATGATGCACACCTTAGAGGATTATGGTTTGACCTATAGGATGTGTTAGTTTTATGTGATAATATTAGTACAATAAACTTGACCAAAAATCCCATTAATCACTCTAGAACCAAGCACATTGAAGTGAAACATCACTTCGTTAGAGATCATGTAGTTAGAGGTGATATAGTATTAGAACATGTTAGATCTAAAGCTAATTTAGCTGATATCTTCACCAAACTTCAACCGAAAAATAAATTACAAATTTAAGGAGAGAATTAGGAATGTGCACAATAGGATACTAGTTTGATCACTTAAACTAACCTATATCAAACTATAGCAATTGTTGAGCCCTACACATGCTTTATATACACAATGCCTGATCATGAATTGCTTTATATACTTTCAAATAATATTATTGAGTTGTGTATAATTCATGTTATTTCTATCATTATATATAATGTAGCTCAATTATTATTTTGTTTGTACTGCAAATAGCTAAATTGCTTTGACACCAAGTGCCTAGAATCTTTAATGCCTGCTAATTTTGATACAAAAAATCACATGAGCATGTTCTCTTTGATAATTTTTTTAAAAAAAAATAAAAATAAAAATAAAAAAATTAAGGGATTAGATGGCTTGATTAAAATTGAGATTCTTTTTTGGGACAAATCAACCTATAGGATAAAAATCTCCATTTAATTTTATTTTGAGCTGAAATTTTTTTTACTCAAGGGGAGGATGAATTTTAACTGTATCTGCAAATCTTTAAATTTTTTGCTTTTATTTCATTTTTTTATGAATTTTCAAATTTCACCGAAATTTCTACATCAAACTGCAATTACAAGGCGACCCGAGGAAGACCTCAATGTGACCAAAGGGCGACCTCAGGGTGACCCCAGGGCAGCCTCAGTTGAGCTGAAATCTTTTTTTAATATTATTATTTAGTTTTTAAATCCTCTCCCGAGCCCCCGTTACCCTCCCTTCATCTTCTTCATCTCTGCATTCTTCCTCTCCCCGTCGTCGTCGTCGTTGCTGAAAAGCTCATCGCCGACAGAGCTCCAAGCTCTCTCTCGCCTTCCTGCTCTCCTGCACGACACCGTCGTCGTCGCCGTCGCAAGCCACGCCCAATCTCCGCCGTGCCTTAGACCGCTGTCAAACCTGCGCAATCTGCCGCAGACGACCGCCACGCCTCTGGAGATTGTGACATCGTCCGCAACGAAGTTGGTGAGCTTCATCACTGCCATTCTCGTGTTTTTCAGCCGCTTTTTCCACTCCAAATCTGGCAGCCACCACCCTATCGCCAACGATCTTGCTTGGCTGCCGACGACTGCATCGACGCTGTTGATTGGATCATCACATTGAGCCCTTTCACCTTTGTTCTCCATCTTCTACAGAGCTCATCATTTTCTCTGAGGTCAATTTTCCTTCTTTACTTGTTATCTCTCTTAGTTTATCTGTGTTAGAACTTTATTGCAATAGTGTCACCGAAAAGAGTCTTCAAACGACTCAAGAGAGGTCTTAGAGCACGATACTTAAGCCAGACCTTAGAACCCTCCTCCACATCAGCTCCACCCTAACCTCTACCTGATTTTTTACCGATTCAGTCTCCACCTCAGCCCATCCCAAACCAACCCCAACCTACCACTCAATCTATTCCTCAGCCTAGGGAAGCTGAAGATTTTGATTGCTATCAGTTCTCCTCTAAAATTAAAGAAGTAAACTTTCGTCGCAACTTCTATGAGCCGATGAAAGTTTACTATTTTGATTTAAGCTTCTTTGAGGGCAATTGCAGTTTGTGCCCTCTTATTGATCACTACAGGTGACGCAAATTCGCGACTTGTAGATCAAATATCAATATTGATCTCTGCAGCCTTTTTTTCCATAACCTACTAGAGGTTACCTCTGACAGACCTCATCACATGACTACTCATATTCAGGGAAAAACTATTGAAATTTCTCCCAGTGGTTTTAATAATTTCTTAGGCATCGAAGACATTGACTCCTATTTTTTCTCATTTCCTGACTATATTCCCGATGAGACTGTGACAGATCCTGTAGAGGATATGCTCATGTATTTTTTTCATCAGGCTCCAGACTATGGGTCTCATACTATGCTCAGCACATTCCTTCGATCTGAGCATATCCCTCTCTACCATTTTACTCTTGATTGCGTCATTCCTATAGCCTCTAGGAACCGCACTCAAGTTCGCACTGGCCACCTATTTTTGATGTATGCTATGGTTCATCATCATCCTTTGAACCTTAGTTTTATTATCTTCTCTTGAATTCGTAGTAGACATATACCCCTTCACAGTGATAGTATTTATGTCATATTGTCATTTTATCACTGCATATTTAGAATCCTTGAGAATAGATATCTCCAAAGGTGCTATCAAAAAGTTGAGAAAATCAGCCAAAGTAGGTAGAGACAATATGATCCAAGTTGGATTAAATGTAAATGCCTCTTCACTTACTTGGGCTGACGGAAAAGGACCTGAGGGTGCACCTCAAGACGAGCTTGAGACTGATGCTGAGGAGACTGATATAGATAGACCAGGACCCTCTCATGCTCCACATCATCATCAACCTACTCATTCCCACTCAGACACCCTAATTGTTATTCATGAGCTTCATTCTCAGTTTGGGAAGTTCAGAGTTGAGGTGCGCGATCACATGCACTCTATGGAGACCAGACTGATGGCAGACATGCAGAGGATGACAGATTACTTTTCTCAGCAGTTTGGATGACTTCCATTTCAGGTCTTTCCCCCGCCAGAGCACCATTATTTTCTCCCAGGAACACCGCACGATCATGAGCATGATGGTGAGCAATGATTGACATGTTCCGTTCCTTATTGATATTATCTCTTGTATTACATATTACACTTTTGAATTTTAATTTTGTTGTGAACTTATTGTACTACTGAGTTTTCCTTTATGATTTTAGTATGGATGTTTCGTTTTTATTTACTTTTTGGCCCACTTGAAGTCTTGCAGATACCACCTGACCCTATCGATAGATCTCCTTTTTACGATATATTTTATTTCTTTCTTTTCTTTTTTATGATTGGCAATGGGGGAGAAGATATACGTTTAAGTTATAGAAGTTATTAATTGTCTTTAAACTTTTAAAGTTATAAATTTTTTTCGAATGATATGAAAATATTTATCCTTTGATATATTCATGTGTAGATGCTCTACGACTTGTATATTCATACTTTGTGATGTATATGTAAATATTTAGCATTTGATATATGATGATATATCCTATTTATGAGCATTATTATTGTGTATATCTCTCATACTGTATCTTTCTCTTTTGTTATTCTTTTTAAGTCCATTTTCTAAGAGAAACTCTGTCGAAATTTTTTGAAAATTATTGAGCTAAAACTCCATTCAAAAGGAATATTAATCAATATTTATTTTGAGGGGGAGTTTCTTTTTGCAATATTATTCTTTTATATGATATTTTTTTCTTTAACTTTAACAAATTGCCAAACATCAAAAAGAGGGAGATTGTTGGTTCCTCCATTGTGGTAATATTGTGATTTTAATGTTTAGCATTATGTTTAAGTTAACTTGTACTAACAAAACTGTTTAGTATCTCAGGTTTATTAAAGTTGCATCTCAATTGTATTTATATATACTAAAATTGAGATCTAATCCAGTTGAAGAGAAAGGCTCAAGTATTGAAGATCAAGTGAAGCATATGTTATTATTGTTTCTTTTCATTTTACTTGAGAGTAGAATTATTGTGAGGTTGATCTTGATTGTTAGAATAGTCTGGATATGAGTTTGAGCACTTAAAATCTCTGCGAGTTAACTAAATAATCTTAAAAGTTTAAACTCTCCTAATTATGTGGCCTAATAGTGGTGAGATTGTTCTAGATGTTTTTCTTTTAGTTGTGATAGCTCCAAGGCAACTTTGGGATAGTTGAAGGGTGACCTTCAATAGTGAGGTCGACCTTTAGCAGCGATCCTCAACAGAAATTTTAGTCATCTTGGGGGATTTTTCTAGGTCAACCTTCAACAGCGACCCTCAACAGAAACTTTGGTCATCTTGGAGGATTTTTTCAGGTCGACCTTGAAAGTGATCGTTGGCCTATTTTTATTCTCCATTGGCTAGCTGGAAGTTGAGGTCGACCTCCAGGTCTTTTCCAGCTCCTTTTTTTAGCCGTTGGAGCTCTTGTTATATAAGGAGATAGGGGTGATTGATGTATTACTCTTGGCTCATAAAATTCTCTAATTGCTCTCAATATTCACATTCATTCTCCATCATCCTAAGAGTTGATAAAGACATTCAAGTTGAATTTCAATCAAGATTCAGGGCGATCTAGGTGAACTTGGACTCAAGTGTTCAAACTCTTCATCCACTCTTCTTCTAGCTCTCAAGATTCAATCATAAGAAGAAAGAGTGAGTGATTTTCTTTCTTTATAATATTTCAGTTGTTCTTTTCTGCCTTCATTGTGTATGTGAAGAGCGCCTCCAAATAAGGGTTGGAGGAGGTGAGTGAGTAAGCCCTCACTTAAAAGTGGGGAGGGTCTCTAGTGAGTAGATAGAGGAGAGTTTATATGGGCTTCTCCACCTAAACCAAGGAGTATGTTATAGTGATATCTTTCCGATCGGCATTAGGTGGATTAGGCTCTAATTTGACCCGAACCACATTATATCGTGTGTTCTTTGTAGATGTGATATTTTCTTCTTGTCTGCATTTATATTTGCTTCCGCTTGTATTTTACACTAACTGTTATATCTAGTGAATTAAATTAAATTTTAATTACGTCTATTCACCCCCCCTCTAGACGTCATATTTGATCCTACATTTGGTATCAGAGCAAGGACTTCTACATAGGTTTAACTACCCAGAAGTAGTATGACTTTTAGAAATTCAGAAGGTCAATTTATTCATAGGCCACCACTTTTTTATGGATCAAATTTTGCATATTAGAAGATGAGGATGGCTGCCTTCATTCAAACTGATTTTGATATAATGATTAGTTTTAAGAAAGAATATATGCCATCTAAGAATAAGGATGAATTAGAGTTAAATGAGAAAAATTAGAGTGAAAATGATAAAAAAAAGATATATGGCAAATGCGAGAGATATCACTACTTTACAATGTGCCTTAACCAAAGAAGATGTCAATGAATTAGGTCCTCAAACTAGTGCTAAAAAATGTGGGAGAAATTGGTTGAATTACATGAGGGGACATCTGAAATCAAGAGAGCAAAGAAAGCTCTCTACAAAAATCAATTTGATAATTTTAAGATGAAAGAAAGTGAATCTGTAGCCCAAATGCATTCTAGATTCAGAGAGATTTATCATAAGCTTGTAGGGCTAGGTGAGATTTTAAAAAATAAAAAGCTTCTGAATGTTCTATTTTGTTAAATTTATGCATCTGACTATTCTATTTTGTTGCCCGTCTTTTGGAATCCAATACAGTAAGAACCTAGAACTACTCATGTAATGTTTGTTATCCCTATTCAAATACTATAATGTTCTTATACCAACTTTCAAAAAATAATGTTCTTATCATGCGACACCACAGCAATTGTTTAATTGGGAATAGCAAAAACGCAATATATGTGCACGTTGCTTTCAGCCCTTTTCTTCATTAGATTCTTTTATCCATCATGTTAATCCATCATTGTTATTGCTTTGGGTGTGCCCTTAAAGCATGTTAATCCAGGAAAATGAAAAGATATGCACCTATTCCATGGCTTTAATTTGTGGCAGTGATGGCGTCCTTGGAGGTGCCCTTAAAGCATGTTCATCCATCATTGTTATTGCATCATATTTTCTTCAGTTTCTAAACTGGATAAAACTGATAATTAATCATACTGGTAAAGTAAATCTTCAGATATTGCATTACCAACCAGAATCAACAGTGGGAATTAACCAAATTTCAAACTTCAATATTGCAAATTTAGAAAAATATTTTGGATTTATATTGCATAATGAGCTATGCAAATTGAGTAGCTTTCCCATCTCACCACTTAAAAGAGGAAGGAAGAGAGAGGTAGTCACAGAAATGGGAAGACATGAGAGGCTTCTTATCAGTTACTCGACTCAGACCATGCATAATCAATGAAAATCAAATTAAAATAAAATTTGATGGGAAAAAATATATTGAGACATGCTACAAAGAATGTAAGATTTCAAAAATATGTGTAAGATTTCTATGTCAATATTAAGCTTCCTTCAGCACTCAAATGTCCAGGCATCTGCAAATAATCAGGAAGATAAAAGCCAATCTAGCGCTAATTCAGCTTAGTAGTAGGGCCTTCTAAGCAAGAATGTTGCATTAAAAGAGAAAGCAAATATTATAGTATAAAAAACTTACCAAGTTACCAATTTTTTTATAAGTATCATTTCATTTTTTCCATATTTCTAAGTTTACTTCATTTTACAGAAATATAACTTAGAGCTTGGCAGGTTTCACTGCAAGAAGCCTTCTATAGGACACCTGATGCCTCAAGGAAAGAATCACTAGAAAAATAAGACAGGCTGTTTGGTACTGCCAAATAATGATCACTTTTATACTTGAAAGCTTGGGTACTCCTCTGCCATGATCAAAACAACAAGAGAAGTCCAACCAGTGAAAGGCCTTGTCCCTTTCCCCTTTCCTCTCTTTGCTTGATCATACTGCTCCCACAAATATCCAGTATCATAATAATTGCGCACGATATTCCTGTAATGAGAAACAAAGAATGCAAAGGTTCAAATGGAGCCAAAATTTATATTTGGAGCATCTACATTCTACATGGGCAAGGCTACGCCCCACTTTGTGCTCGCTGGCAAGGTTAAACTAAATTGGTTAATTAAACTGAAACTTTCGTATTAAACAATTATTGGAGTTCAATCTGAAAAAGAAAAATTTTAAAAAGAGTTAGAAGTTAAAAAAAAAGAAAAAGCTTTTCTTTAAAAATTAAACAAGAGTTACGGTTCATAAAAAGCAATCCTAGGTATAAGAAAAGATTTTGATATACATGGCAACCCACCCCAGATCTAAGAAAGATTATTGCCAGGCACAGCTGTACTGTGAGCTCTAAGTCAAATTAGGGAAACACGACTATTGTGTTGAGGGCTGCCCTTGAATCAAAATTAATATCACCATGGACAAATTACCATAAGCAAGAAGAGTTTTACCGAATCAAGTTAAACCGAAGCTCTTTATATAGTGCATGGGCTCTATCCTTGTAAGGTCCATCCACTGCATGATAATAATAGAAAGACTTCATGCCACATTTTTTTTCAAGAAATACATCAATAGTAACAAAATGAGGTTTGAATCTCTGACCTCCAGAGTAATGGTTCAGTGCTGATAGAATCATGTAATTAAGGTTTATCCATATAGGGCCCCTCCAATAAGGTGGGTCATGCTCGGTGTTGCGTTTCATGTACAAGGAGCTGTATCAATGAAAATTTAAGCATTAAGCAGCCATATGTTATCTTCTTCTGACCATCTAATGGAGAATACAATTAATATAAAAAGAAGACTTTTGAAGAACTCATCAACCATCATCAACAAGCTATACACCTGCAGCTATTTTCATAAAACATTTGATGAAGATCTAGAGAATAGTCCTAAAAATGAATGTAATTATTCAATTATTAAACGAGACGATAGTTTATTAGACTTCAAATATTTAGCATTTACCTTTACTAGTATTTAGATTTTGAGGATTTAGAAGAGTTATTATCCTTATTGTCTTCATAATTATCCCTTTTGTTTTATTAGCCTTTGGTTTCCCTTTTACTTGTGTTAAATCTATTTAAAAGGTCCTACATCCTTGTAACAAATAGCTTTGGATGGATTAATAAAAATATTCGTTCTCCCTTTCCTTATGGTTTCTCCTCCTTTTCGTCTTCCTTCATTCCCCCCTTTAAGTTCTACATCAGTTGGTATCACAGTCTTTCACACCCACAGATCTCTTCATTATTCTCAGTTCACATCCAAACACTGCACACAAGATGGAAGAGAGAGAACAATTACAGTTGAATCCAACCCATCTCAGTTCCATAATTACAACTTTTGCACATTCTACCTCTCAACGTTTCACCAAGTCTCTCACTCACCAGTGTATATCTGAGCTGCCTAAGCTCACAGCAGACTCAACATAATTCCTCATCAAACCAAGCATCTCACATCAGCTTGTCTCATGCTCTCGCCAACCAATCAAGTAACCATATAGTTGGCCCACTGCATCTGTCATGAACGCATTGGTTACATGGTCCAATTGACCACTTGGGCTTTAACTGCAGATTATATGGAACAACGCAAGGCATCCAGCAGAAGCATCATATTTTGTTTCCACTAACATGTTCTTGATATTCCATAAAAAACATGTTCTTTGTAGGTTAAGCTAGAGACAATGGCCAAGGTACTCGGGTGTAATAAAAGGGATATGCAGCTTCGACTTGAAGCAACAACCCTTTATTATGGCAAGGGAAAATTTCTATGGGCCAGGGAAAATTTCTCCTCTAAAAACACAACTATAATAAGTAGTTTTCACTATTTTCTTGAATAATTTGGAAAAACAACAATTACTCGAGTTATTCAAGCTAAAGATTTAAATAACATCTCCAAATGACGTTTAGTGAGTTGTAGTCCGATCAATGGGAATGTCAAAACATGAACAAGCATACTAGTAAACATTCATAATCTTGATATAAAAAAAAACAAAAAAACAAACTGACACTATTCAATTCATAATTCATAAAAACAACAGTTACTCGAGTTATCCAAGCCAAAGAATTACATAACATCTCCAAATGACGTTCAATGAGTTGGTGTAGTCCTATCAATGGGAATGTCAAAAACATGAACAAGCATACTAGTAAACATACATAATCTTAATATAAAAAAAAAAAGATAAAGATGAAGGAAGACCATTCAATTCATAGAATCATAATTCATTCCAGTTAAGAAAAAAGGTTCCAATACTATACCAAGTACCAATAAATGAGGCATTAAATTTGGATAAATTCAACATACTAACTTGACACCCCCGTTTCTATGCTAAAAATAGCTCAAGTAAAACCATAAAAGTAGTAGAGAAACAATTTCAATTTTTTGGAACTTTTCAAATATCATATTAAGCAGCTTCATTTATAAAGCATGATTAGAATGAACAATAAATAATGAAACCACTATCAAATTTTAAAAGAGTAAAAATAGAGGATATTCTGGAATATTTCAACTCAGTCAATAATGTATATTTCAAATTATGATATGTAGAAATAATTTTAATGCATGAAAGTAGCAAAAATTAACAATATCTCTTCTATGAAACCTAAAAACTGCTCAATCCATAAAATCTTGACAGTAACATGATAGAAGAAAAACAAGTCATCAAAATTGATGACCACTAATTTCTCTCTTCCACCATAACCTGAACCGTTTCTTAAATTTAGATATTTTCAATCAGGCCATTTAGGCATCTTTTACTCAAATTGATTAAGCGTGACACATAGTAAGTTGTAGCTATTTTAAAAACAGAACCTTTTTTCAAAAAAGATGAAGCCAAATCACGCACCAATATTGTGAAGATTTATATTACATAGAGCAAACTAATTTGGGTCAACTATGTGGATTACTTCTCCATTTAGATCCAAAAGCAAATGTTGCAGTAAGATAATACATATATATACATATTGATGATCTGCATTGAACATTCATTAGAAAGAGAAAAAAATATAACTAATGCTAGCAATATGAAGCACACATGTCAGCAAAAGTACAAATTGTGAGGAACCTTGTTTTCGAAAGTGAGCGAATTCCATAATCTGTCCATAAGGTTGACCGATTAGAAAGAAGCTCTAATTGTTTCCCAAGAATCCATGAGTCCTGAACAATGAAATTGATAAATAAGAAAGGAAAAAAGGAATAAAATCCTTGACAAGCATGGTCCTCAGGGATAAATTTTGCAACTTACAGGGGGAATCATGTGCATCATGAAAGGGAAAAGGCTGACATAACCCAAATGAGGAACTAATTGCGAATGAGGCCTTTGTAATGTCTCTCGAAAAAGTTCTCTACCCATGGCATTCCCAACATTCACATCATGCCACCTCAAATGAACCTTAGAGATTAGAGGAAATCTCAGAAATTTAATATAGGATAAATTTAATAAAATAGAAAACAAATCTGTTGCTGAAATATTTATTAGACGCTAGAACTAATCCAAGCCCCAAACTATGTTCTAGTATACTGAACCCTTGTAGCTTCAAAAATAGAAAGGTATCCATAAAGGCATTAAAAAAGATGTAAACATATTGGTAATTGTCAAAAAATGAAAGATGGTCCAAAGAAAACATGGAATAAGACTTTCCCTTTCATTGGAAAGACAAGCCATTACATTTTCTTCACTAAAAGGAATAGTATTAAAGTAGATGTAGTGATACAGACAATCATCATTATTGAAGTAGCATTCATGCATCATTGAAGGATCTTTCTGTAGCACAAGCTCAGAATAAATTTGAAGTGCATTGGCATGAGTTTCTGTTATAGCGTGATATTATTGAAGTCCATACATGGATAAGAACAAACTAAGACATTTTATCAGTGCATCCAAAATGAACTAACAAGGTCTTACCAAATCCATGAATAACAGCAGGTGGTTTCAGTTTTCTGAAATAGAAAGGCAATGTACTAAGTAAACTATCTATTGTCCTATTTATGTACCGTACACCTCAACATGTTATCATCTTAGCAGCATACCTTTTCCGTGTGATTTCCAAAATCAAAATAAGCCCCCGAAGCATCATCCAAATGCATCTGATTGACATGAAACTTCTTAATCAGCTTAGCATAAAGAAATAATGAGATATGCAACGCCAACTCAACTGATGACGTTGGAACTTGTAATGAAGGGATTGATACTTCAAAAGCAATCTTTCTTTGAGGGGGAGTGAACAAACAGTTTCATCACTAACAAAAATCACATTATAGGGTGAATGAAAAATATGCCAAAAGGAACATTTACTAGGTTATTCGAACTGCATATTGATCAGACTACCATGAAGGTCATGGGTTCTAATCTCAGCCAAAACATGACAAATATAGAATAAAAAATGATAGTCTACTATGAGTTTTGTTTTAAGGAATAATAACTGATAGAAAAACTATCAAGTCAAGCAATTTGAATCATTGAATGTCCACTAAAACATCATGAAAAATGAACGTGGCTATTCTAAATTATTCATAAAATGAGAGATATAATGCCCATAGGAATTCCAAGATTGTGAAGTACATATACCTCTTCGCTAAATGACATTCATTATTAACTGTGTCAATGAAAACAAAGGTTATCTAAGCTTACAAAGATGATGACAACAATAATAAAGCTTTAATGACAAACTATTTTGTATCAATTACATGGATTTCTCTTCTCGATTTAACTTTATCTAAAGCAATGTTCTTCGTGAGCACAAATGGGTCAAAGTCAAGTCAGATGACCATATTCCAAGTCATTTTGGTCATCTCCTCTCTGCATGATGATTTGGATCCCCTTGTATTTTGTACTGGGGTCTCTATAGGTCAACAATAGATATGATTAAAGCACCTTAAACTTCCCTCCCTTTTCTTATCATATATAGGTGTCATGCCCACCATCTCCCTAATACAATTATTTCTATTACTAGCCTCTTTAATTGACCACTCAACCATCTTAATATGTACATCCCAGCTACACAAATATTATGAATTTTGCCGCTTGAATGCCCAACACTCACTCTCATATTATTAGTTTGTTGGATAGCAATCCTAGAAAAGTTTACTGTCGACTTAATAGGAATCTTCTTATTGCATAGAAGCCTTCTAGAAAGCCTCCATTTTAAAAATTATAATGTGATTTTGTGATCATCATCCAAGCCTAGCAACAAGAAATATGGTTTTAGTAGGAAGTTCTTCAGAATAAACAACTACATATAAACAATCAGTTATTGATTATTTATATGACATGAATGGAATTTAGTTTTTCTTCATAATGACCCAAAAAGGAAATAAAAAGAATGACTAAAGCATAGGACTAGGAATGCAATCATAGAGTTTTAACTATAAGAGTTCTTAATACCTGGTTAAGTAATTCAAATTCAGAAAGATGTTTAGTCATCAGGCCGTAGTCCTGAAAAATTTTCATAAGAACATAAAATAAAATTTTAATTTTTAACAATAAAATATATGGCGTAGGCCTATGCATAATATTGCCCACAAATAGGACATACCTTTGACAAACCGTCTTTCATCCCAAGGATTTCTGCAATTGAGTGCAAACAATCTGTAGCAAGAAGCATCCAACATCTTAGGTCTAAGTGGCGCTCATCTTCACTCGGGTGCGATGCACGTGGGTAGTCATCCAAACCAGATGATAAAGTCTGGATAACAATATAATTAAGAAACTGACATAAATAAATGATGATAAAAAATATCCAGTACCAATAAAATTACAGAAATAACATAAAAGATCTGGTAATAGATTAATTTATTCCACTGAAGGGATTTGTACAAAAGAACTTTATTATACAAAATTCTTCATATACTCAAGAATGCAGTATATACTCATAGTGCTCTAAAAGGCCAAACCCCCAAGCCCCAAAAGCAATCATAGAAGAAAAAAGATTAAGGAAATAATAATAAGAAAACAACCGAAGAAGATAAAATTAAGAAATCAAACCTGAACAACCCACTTTGTTGTGGTTACAATTGTGAGCAGCTAGATTTACTTTTATTGGATTTCAACTAGTTAAATACAACACATTGGTACTCAACATAAATGGATGAACTATTTTACAAATGTGCAAAGTTACCAAAAGAACCGAGAGATGATCTAGAACTAATGTAAAATTAAATGAATTCAAGTAGATTCTAGTTGGTACAGAGTCACGTCTGTTTCTAAAGTAGCTAAAATTGATTGGGCTAGATCAGGGCTCAGTTTTGATTGTTGGATAAATTAGAACCGAGTCAACCCAACATATGACAACTCAAAGCTCACATCAGTTGTAATTTCAAATGAGCTCATATGATAAGTTTGATGCTAAGATAGAAGACATCTAAAAATGATATGTTGATTTTGAATGTTATTTATTCCTCCTTTTCAATTAATTTATATTTAGGTTGTATCTAAAAATGATATGCTGATAGGTCTCTACTATTTACTCATAATTACATTTTGGCCCACATTTTCTAAAATCTTTCTAAAATCATTCACTCAAGTCCCTATATTTTAAAATAAGAACCTAAAAGTAAAGAAAAATAGATACCAAATAGGTCCCTACACTTTTTAATTATAGATCTAACTGAGATTTTAAAAAACACTGACCAAAGTGTAATTATAAGTAAACAATAAAGACCTATCACTAATTTGCCCGATTATTTAATTAAATATTCTGAAATTTTTTAACTAGTTTTGGCATATACTTTCTCTTTAAGCCATTTATATTTCTTCGAGCTCATTACCACAGTCATAATTCTATTCTTTGGTTTGCATGTTCAAACCTTTTCTGTTTAGTTGGGGGCATTTTTGGCTATGGCTATGACCAAAATGACCTCCAACTTTTAAGAAAATTACAATAAAATAATTTATTTTTCATCTTCAATATACAAATTTTAATATAAAAAAATTCACTTTATATTACATATTACAAAATTCTCAATACAACAATCAACTTTATTTTATATCCCACATCAATCAAAAAATTTGGAGGCCATTTCGGGTATGGTTATGATCAAAATAACCTCCAATGAAACAGAGAGTAAGGAACCTTCACCACCGATTAATTGTCTTATCATTTTTAGTCTGATCAAAATACCCACTGTCAATGCTTCCTTAGACCCGAGACTCGAACCGGACCTGAGAAAAAATATGTGGGTCAATCACTAACAATTATTATGGTTCTTGGGTCAAGTTCAGTTCTAGAATATGGAACCAATCATATTTAGGTCGAGTACAAATTAGGATTGGAATTTAACTGAACTGAGTTGCACCCATACTAAATCACGTCAAC
The DNA here is from genome assembly GCA_002786265.1 of Apostasia shenzhenica. Lineage (NCBI taxonomy): Eukaryota > Viridiplantae > Streptophyta > Magnoliopsida > Asparagales > Orchidaceae > Apostasia > Apostasia shenzhenica. The sequence goes on from KZ451960.1 coordinate 125,796, forward strand.
GTCGTCGAACAACTGGGTTCAATGTTGAACCCTAAATTAAGCTTCATAAACCACAAATCACTTCTAGTTAGTACAATGTCTTTCGTACAATCCACCCAAATCTCGAAAGCTGCATTGAGATAAGTATGTCTTGCTAACTTGTGTGCTACTTGGTTACCTTCTCTTGTAGCATAGAAGAATTGATAGTTACTAAAATGGGTCGATTCTTTCTTCATATTTTGGATGTTTATCCCCACAAGAGATAGGTCATATACCCATTTGATTATAATAGTAAAATCGCCTCTAATATGTCTCCTTCAACAATAATATTGATGTACCCCATCCTCTTAGCAAGGTAAAGAGCTTTTCTGCAGTTAAGTATTTTGCATATAGAGTATTAATTGCACTTGGAAAACTCGAATGCAAGCAAGCGATTCACCTCTATGATTTCTAGCTGTCACTCGCAGTCCTGTGTGACCTTGGACAACTACTACTGCCATATTGAAATTTAATTTGACCTGCATCCAGCTTGTGGGCTTGCATAAAGTCTTTTGTGCAGATTGCAGCAAAATTTCACGTCTTTGGGTAATTTCTTTGTACCTCACATTACAATTGCATTCCAATTTCTCCAAATCGCTCACATGATTGTTTCCGCAAAGTTGAGTGGGATCTTCGCTAGTACTCTCCACTACCAGCGGCAGTCGACTTCGTCCTGTTTCTCTGCGCATGATTCCGCCCACGATCGCGCCTCTTTCGCAGCTCATCTTGTCGACGCGAGCCACGACACCAGCGTACACCGAGAAGTCGGGCACGATCAGGTACAGGCTCAGCCGCATACTTCTTCCTTTATAAAGCTCTCAGAAGCTAGAGTTGAAGGGATGTTGATGATATTTCCACCATAGTAGAGTTGAGTGAGCTTTCTCCCTCAGTCAACCTGCGCAGGCGGCGCGGATTCGGATCGGGAACGCAGAGGGGCTGCAGGATTCCCTTTGGTGCTTTGGCTTCCTTAATTTTTGTTTTCTTACCAAGGTTTCTCTGATCTTTCTGTCAGTCTGAAGTTTATTATTGAACTTGTTATCGAATCGAGCCTTGAATCTGAAACTCTGTTAATTTACTGGTTTATGTTGCAATCCATCAACTGCTAATTTCTAGATTTAGTTAAATCAGCTATATGATTGAGTTAAGCTCTGCAGTATGTTTCAGCTAATTTCTGAATTTATTAAAATAGAAAGTCCAATTCCTGTTGATGTTTAAGATTGAGATAGCAGGGGATTTGGGTTGCCATTGAAGCTGAAATATTTAAATAATTTCTTTGTTTGCTGAAATCCAAGAATAAATTTTGACATATTGCAAACTCTTTGATTCCCAAAATTAAGGAGTTAAGTATATTGTATGGTGGTTAATCTTTAATAATTTGATAGTGTCTTATTTCAGTTGTCTATGTTTCAATGAAATTGCTGAGAGTATTTAAATTTTCTTTAGAAAATCTATTAACAATTTATGTGAATATGTGGTTATTGCTAAATAGCATAATTTGCACAACTTAGTTCAATCTCCTCAAATTAGCAGCATGATATTGCATTTAGATCGCATTCATAATAAGAGATTTTATAATATTAGTTAATGGGTCTTTGATTTAATTATTATCATATTTAACGGCTGGTTTACCTAAGCACGTGTCTTTATTGGTCGTGTGATTCACTTTAGCGACTCTCGTGCGGTATCAATTAACCACCATCCCACACTAAAGTTAGTCTAAGCCATATCTTGAGAAGTTCAAATATAAGTAGCATTCACTAATATACATTGCGAGATCCTAATTCCAAACATTACTATCTTTTAATATTATCAATATCAAATATTTGAAGACAACCTTAGGATTTAGCTCCCTAATTGTAGCATTATCTCTTCCATGCCAATAGAAAGTGTTCAACTCCTTCCCTGCAAGACAAAAAATAAAAGGGGAATAACAAATTTATCAAACAATCATAAACTTTGGAGCAATAGTATTTAACACAGTGTGTGATATACTACTTAGGCTTCCATGGCCCGAAATTTCCAGTGGCTGGGAGGTGACCTCATTTCTTGGCATGTCCCCTAACCCACCTTCAATTTCCTCCAAACAGTAGGCAACGAAGGAGCTCTAAATAGTTTATAAAGCCTCTAGTACATTCACATGAATTGTGGGTTGGCATTTATGCATTTGAGTTTTTTATGATTATACAAAATTCTCAAAAATAAAAACAAATTAAACAAATTATTCATAACAAGTAAGCTACAAGTTCAATTGGATTATATGCATTACTTAAAAGATTCAATGTCAATAAAAAACGTTCTTTGAAATGTTGCATAATCTAAACTTCCATGCCTTTAGATGAGAACTCATCATGAAATCCAAATCAAATTTATGATAATTACTGAGCATTTGAGCCAACTTTTAACTTTATACAAAAAAAGTAATTTTTTAAGCATTAAAGGGAATGTCAAACAGTTCATAAATCAGGACCACTTTTGCCCAAACAATTGAATCAAAGATGTAAAAATTTTTGGCTTCAACTCAGAAATTACATGTAGATAGGCAGAAGAATTATTTTCAAGATCAGCATGAACAACAATCTGGTAACTGATAGAGCGCAATGGAAACAAAGGATTCATGTAGCCGACCCCACCTAGTGGGATTAAGGCTTGGTTGTTGTTGTTGTTGTTGTATCAGCATGAACAACAATCCAACAACGTCAGGATTGTAATATGATCGTTTGGTTAGCCACAGATATGGCTACGAGTATTGTATTCAATGTTCCATTAAAGGCATATGAAACCATAAATCAATTTGTTCAGTTGTAAGCGTATATGCATATGTGGGCTTAATATGAACACAATGTACCATAATTCCAGGACCAAAAACCTAATATAAGCCATTAAACCTAGCTTAATTCATTTCTTAACACTCTCCATCAAGTTAGTCCGTACATATCAAACATAACTAGCTTGTTACAAAGAACTCACCTTAACAAGTTGGGCTTTATATCTCTCAACTGAGCCATCTAGGTGATAATTGTAAATACCCATGGATGAGCTAGCAGACGAACTCCAAACGGTAATGTTGTAACATCCCAAATTAACAGCAAGTAGACATCCCAACATCAATGGTTTGCTTCCACAACAAATCAAGCTAGGCTTCTTAATATATCATGGGGTTAGAGATAATTGACAAGGACAGGTCAAATGAGGGAAATGAGAAAGACAATCGAAAGAACAATATTAGCAAGAGAATGAGCAAAAGAATGTTAACCTTTTCGAAGCATGACAGGAAAGTAAAGGTCCAAAGAGGGATCACGTAGAAGTGGATCCTCGAACAAAGTTTAAACTAGGGCGGGGGTAGAGCTGATAAGAAGATGGTTACATTTGTGATAAACTTGTAAAGGTGGTGAGTTACCAAATCAGGATTTACACAAATTTCCAATTGGGAGAGGTGGTACCTCAGGTAGCAAGGTATAAGACAGATGTTGAAGAAGAAAATTCTCAAAAGAAGGTAGCATCAGCATATACATATTAACAATGATAGTTAGACTCATAACATCTATACCTTTTATGTCAGAATATCCAAGAAAGATGCTTGATATAGATACAAAGGATAACTTATTGTAACATAAACACCAAAACATGAGTAGGGTGAAACCAAAAGGATTCCTATTAGGGTACAAGGCCAGAAAGGGAGAAGTAACACCAAGGGGGGAGGAGGAAACACGATTAATGATACAGGCATAAGAATCGCATCTGCCAATCAATTTCATGGAACATGCACAGGAAACATAATGGTCCTTGCATTCCGCAATTCCATTTTGTTGAGTAGAATAAAAGAAAGTGTTTCATGAACAATAATGATGATTTTTTTAAAAATAAGCATAATTAATTAACAAATTAAATCTAACTAAAAAAAATTAAAAAGAGAGCATGTTTCTGATACTGTTAAGTCCACACCGTCAAGACAAGAAGTCGCCGGTACTTCTGCTTTTATTATTTGCTTAAACTATAATTTTATTTAATTATTTGAATATATCTTTCGAACAACTTTTCTATAAATACAGAGTAAAGTAGCTATTATTTATATTAAAAAAGGTTACTAATTAATTATAACAAAATTTTTTAAATGCCAATTTCTTGAGAGAGTTAATTAAATTTTCTACACAATTTTTTTATCATATTTAATTTTGCTTTATTATTATTAATTTTTATATCTTAAACACAGATATCATTTACAAACAAATAAATTTTAATTGAATATTCTCAAGAAAATTATCAGCGCTAAAGATTTTAATAGATCAATCAAGAGTAGAACTTTATAGAGCAAGCCTCGTCTACCATCTCTATTAGTCATATTAAGCACAACTCAGTTTTGTTACAAAATATCTAATTATTTGTCAATTCATGTAAGCATTTACGCACTCAAAGTTTGCTCCATCAGTCCAACTATCTTTGTTAATCAAATTATTTCTATCAGTCAAACTTTCCTTTGTAATTGTCTTTTTGTTAAAAAGCAAGCCTTGTCAGCTATCTCTATCAACCATCATAGCCCATAAACTAATAATGCATGTTAATAGATAGACCAAAGTCATATGAGTGTGATATTTAATGATTGTTCCAAAATATATGTATCTCGACTAAAGCAACAACTATTGGAAACATGGTATTTTCCTAATTGGAAAAATATAATATTAAACAAATGCTTAAGACAAATGACAAAATAAACTCTATAATTTTTCCATAACATAAATGATCGAAACTACCAATCCACGGGTAGGAGGTAGCAAGAGAGGTTTGATAGGTATGATAAGTAGAGTAGAAATATAGTGGCACGAACACCATTCACCATATTTACATCAAGTAGGTATCACATCCGATGGCAGAAATGAGATTGTATTGTTCCGATTTAATTTAAACGATGATCAAAAGCCACTTTAGGATGATTTAACTAGTTGAAGATTCTCTACATATTTGATTGAAGATTACAAGCTGATTTGGAAAAACCAGAAATTCATGATATTTTGCATATTAGTTATTTTTTATATTAGCATGATTGTAATTGGTACCATTATTTTAAACATTTTTTTTTATTTTCTGATTTTAATGTTATAGCGTATTTACATAAAGGAATTGCTCACTCCTATAATAGTTAATAATGAATTAAATGACATTTGAGCTTTTCAAAGTGCCTAGATCCGAATAAGTGCGGCGATATTCTAATGAAAGAAAAGGTGAAGGTTAGCCTTAGGTGAGAATATTAAAAGAGCTTAGTTACCCTTAAAAGGGAAAAAATTCAAATTCTAATTATTCTTTTCCTAGCCTACTACCATCCTTTTGCCCTCCACTGAGCTGGAGACCATACTCCTGCGCCTTGCCTTATGCATGTGATGGGGCTGCCCAACTGCGCCCAAGCTCTTGCCTACCAAGACCCATTTAGTAACTTCTGGCAACACACAACGGGCCAGACTTCTGCGTCTCCTCTACCACTTGCTTGCACGAAGTCTCCCCACTAGAAAGGTCGCCTTTACACAGATTCATGTCATACCACCACGTAGCTCCATGCGTTAGCTCGTTTGGCATGCCTCTCCACTTGCCTAACTAGCTCCATGACCAACACTTAAATCACACACCCTGCTGAAGACAACTCACATCTTCGACCTAGATCGCACAAAATCAATTGAAAAAATTATAAATGGGTCCCCAAAGTCTCCAATTAAGATATAATTCCCCTTGAATTCATTTAATTTCTGACCCCCATCCTCAACATTAATTGCTTGTGTCACTAGAATATTTGACTAGCTTTAAGTTGAATGATTCAAGATATTATTGGGATATTTTAATGTTGATATTTTATGGTGTGAAGAAGCCTACTGAATTCAAGTAACTGTGAATTTGATTTATTAAATTGAAAATTCGACATGCCGCAGAATAACTTGATAAATTATAATTTATCAAATGACCTAGTTTAATTATAGCTTTAAAATAATTTGATTAAAGGAATTTAAAATCTTATTTATCATATTATAACATTCTGAAAAATATTTGCACCTTAGTACAATAGTTTGTCAATTAAATATTGTTGATTTAAAATTTATCATTTGCATCGTGTCTCGCATTAACTTAGTATCAAAGCATAAGGTTGGATCAATTACTTTATTTTACATTCATCTTGTCTATCATTTATTTGTAATTTGATTTACTTGAGCATGCATTATATAATTATCTCATTTTGATTTGAATACTTGTGTTACCTGCTTACATCTTACTGGTAAAGTGAACAATAAATTGAGAGCATTATCATCTGACCTCTTAAAGCTACTTTGCACCGCATATGATGTACTGGGAAACCAATATCATTAGATGAACAGATAGCTAACTCTTATTTTTTAGGTGATTCTAATTATTTACTATATAAAGAGTAGGAAAATAAATTGTTATTTTGATTATAGCGAATGGATCATGTTAAATAAGTTTGATTTGCAAAGCTAATGCTTCATAGTGAAATAAAATAGCATATTAAATGTGTAGAGAATTGTCAAAATCGTTCAAGTTAGGAACAGTTGAAGCTTAGGAGCTAAAGTAGAAATTACGATTAAGGCGTTCCTCTATGTCACATAGAGTTGCACCATTGGCTCCTAAACAACATGACCTTAAATCCATACCCGATGTAAGACCTAGTGAAATAGTAGGTAACATGTTTAGCTCTCCATCAAGGAAAGAAACGATCGAGTGCTCCACTGAGACATTCATTCTTCAAGCAAAGAAAAGAAGTACTAAATTTTTTTTTATGAGAGAGAAGTATTAAGTTACATATTTCCTTTTACATAGCAGATCCAATGCTTGCTGAGGAATATGATCAAAATTTGAAGTCAAATCAAAGAAGAAGAATGTATCATTGAAGACATTATTAAGTCAACTGAATTAATTAAATCAGTTGACTGTAGTAATAATACAATAGAACATATTAACATAAGTATGAGTTCTGAACGTTGTAAGGTTGATAGGCTCGACTTTCTAAGCACACCTCTACACAACCGAGCCAATAATGGGAATGATTAAACATCTAAATAGTAGTGTTACCTGCAAAGAGCACATGAGACTGAATGGCTGGTTACCTTCTAGTTAGTCTATTGTGAAGTTCTCTAGAAACTTCTAGAAAATGTTGTGGCACATATTAAGAATTATAATTATCACATTAACCTACTAACCATATACTTATAATCAGATTGTGTCATTCAATAGTAATTAGTATATTCGTGAGTTGAATCCACATGTATTTAATTTCATTTTGTCATCGCATGTTAAAGAGCCTAGGTATGAGCTCCTCATTGCATGTTGAATCATAATATGTGTTTGCCTTTAATTTCAGTCTATATTTTTTTTGCATCTTATTATTTGAGAATTAAAAAAAATCAACAAAATTAATGGTGACTTATTACAATCAAGTGCGATATTTTTCTGAAGATATAATTATTTTATAAAAAAGGTGATTACACCTACAAATTGAATTTATTTTGAAATTTTCATAAAGTTGTGTCAACTACATAAATTTCAATTTTAGCATTAGATCATAGCAATAGTCAACTATGAATATTGCAAACCTAGTGGTTTTACAAACAAAACAATATTACCCAATTTTAACAAAAAAAAAAACCCAATCAGTTCTTAGCCTTTTCTACCAAATCATAAGTGTTCATAGCCAAATCTACTTCTATACTTATTATAGAGCCGATTGAACAAATCTATATTCAGCAAATAATTTTAAATTGAATTTGATTATTAATGATGTTTAGTTATGTGAAGACTTTACCTTTTTAGGAAGTTAAAGCAGATTGATATGAGTCACTTGGACAAACATGAGCCGACTAACCCAATCATAAGTGTTCATAGCCAAATCTACTTCTATACTAACCCGTACTCAGCATATGCCACATAGAGAGAGTTGGTGGGAATACCATTCACTATATTCACATTAGGCAAATGTTGCATCCAATAGTTAAAGTGAGGCTGTATAGTTCTAAATTGATTTGGAAGATTATCAAGAGCCACTTTAGGCAGATTTGGTTGATTCATAATCTTCTACATATCCGGCTGATTTGATCGAAGATTACAAGTTGACTTTTTTTTTTTTGAAAAGTATTACAAGCTGATTTGGGAAGAGTAGTAATTCAACATATTTTGCAAATTAGTTTTCTATATAAACATGATTGTAGTTGGTACTTTTATTTTAAACATTAATCTTTATTTTCTTGTTTAAATGTCATAGGATTTCTTCATAAAGGGACTATATACTCTTGTAATATTTAATGATGAATGAAATAAAATGGGATTTTAAAGTACCTAGATTTGACTTAATGGGTGGACATTCTAGTGAAAGAAAAGATAAATGTCAACCTTAAGTTAGAATACCAGAAGAGCCAAGATATCCTATTATTTGAGAGAAATAAAGTCCAAAATCTAATTATTTCTTTTCTACTCTACCTCCATCCTCTTACACTTCCTCATGTTCATGACCTAATTTAAGCACATCACCTTTACACATAGTTTGGCTGCCTAACCAACGCCCTTGCTCTTGCCAACACCGCAAGGCAACATGTGGCAAACTTGGTTTCTGTGACTCCTCTATTGCTTGCTAGTGCGAAGTCACTCCAACGAGAAATCGGCCCTCACGAGGAACCATATCACACCACCCCGCAGCTCGACGCCGACGTTAGCTTGTTCGACGTGCCTCTTCGCTTGCCTCACCGGCTCTTGGACTAGCCCACGTGGCCATGACTTTGTTAGGATCGTTGCATTGCTATGCCAATTGCAATTTTGCCTAGCCAGTAACTAGCTGGTTTCCACTCGAGTCACTCACGCCACGGAACACAAAGCTTAGCTCTTCATCCCAAATTGCACAAAATCATTAGGAAAATTACATAAAGGTTCCTGAATTCTCCATACAAGGAATAATTATGACTGATCTTCAACGTCAATAGGAATTGTTTACATAACTTAAAATATTAGACTGACTCTAAGATGAGTGATGTGAAATATTAAGTATTTAATTACTGTTCACATTTTATGGTGCAAGGAAGCATACTTGATTCAGGAAACTCAGAATTTGATTTATTGAATTAAAAATTTGACCCATTTTAATCTAATATGATAAATTATAATATATCAAGCAATCCAAATTAATTATAATTTTAAAATAATTTGATCAATGGGAAAGAATAATAGATCTACAGATAGTCAAGATAGAGTATACAAAAGAGAGTCATCCAATCTTAAGAGGAACTTAGCCTTAAGAAACTCTTTTTTGTTGTTGTTTAATCATCATAACATCAACAAATGTGATAATAAATCCAACACGTCCCATTTTCCTTTATTAGTATGATATTCTTAAACAGATCTGACAACTAACTAGAGGGGAAGGTGTCCTCGTATACTTTATAAAGCTTGAGATATACCGCTCACGCGAACACATCTAATGTAACACATCCAAATCTCTTTGACAGAAGAGAATCATAATGATGAAGCTAACATGGGGTTCCATCCTATTAAGAAGACAAGCAAGAATAATATAGCATGATCTTCGCCAATCATCAAAACCTATCATATCTTTCTCATCCGTATGTTGAGTGTCAAGGTGAAATATCTACCCATAAGATCCCAAAAGAAACTAGAATATATGAGCACATAAAATATAGTAAGAACCATAAGAGTTGAGAGAGGTTCGAAAGAATGAGAAATCTGGAAAAAAAAGGCATATGGGCTTTAAAGTGTAACCTCTAGAATGTCTTGGTTTGAAGTTGTTGGTAAGAAGATGTCATGATTAGGTTGATGAAAAAAAAAATTCAATTAAGAGTGGGAGCCAAGGCTCAATTTCTTTGCATTGGTTATAGAAGCCTTGACTTAACATATTTAAGAAATGGCGTCTTGGTGTATGCATTTCACAAATGATATTCTCATTATTCATAAAATCAAAGATAACACTAAAGCAAAACTCGAGTCATGAAAAAATGCCTTAAAAGTTTAAATATTTTTATTTTAGCAAATCAAAAATCAAATATATAAAGTGCAAATTTAGTTAAGATAGAAAAACTTGTATTTGGAAGGTGACAATAGTGATCAAATTATCAGGGGCAGTTTGATACTTTGGATCAATCATATAAAATAACGGTGAAATAGATGGTAATGTTATTATTAAATCAAAACAAGATGGACAAAATGAAGGAGCATACTTGGTGTGTTGTGTAATAGAAAAATTTTACTCAGACTTAAAAATAAATTTTACAGAACAGTAAGATGAAAATGCTAAAATCGATGAGTAGTTATACGCAAAAGGACTGACGAGAAATGAGTATATCTGTGAGAATGTTGGAGTAACCTAAATTAAAGATAAGCTCAGAGATGGTTGGCTTAAATGATTTGGCTATATAAATCATATGCCGATGGAACCAACAGCAAAAAGAGTTGAGTAATTAGATCTTGCCCATATAAAAAGAAGAAAAGGAAGACCAAATAAAATATGACAAGAAACAACAAAAAAAATTTTACATAGTTAAAGATAAAAGAGAATTTGTTATTTCATAGAATGTAATGAAAACAAATAATTTATGTAACGGCCTAGTGGGACAAAGGTTGTTGATTAAGAGTGAGCCTCAAATTAACATGCTTCAGTGAGATCTCCAACACAACATCTGGTGACTATAGCATCTCACTCTACCATCAATGGCATTGTCCACTTCATCACAAAACTTAGCCAAAAAGTGTTGGTCATTGGACTACTAGATCAAAAGGATGAGATCAAGTAGCAAGCACCTGAGTGAGGGAAGAGGAATCGCTTGAGCGGGAGAAGCGAGAGATGCAACACAAGCAAGAGATGCAGAATGGCAGAAGCGAGTAGAACAATGCAGAGCACTAAACATAAGTACTCATGCGCAGAATGAGACATGAACACATGGGTAAGTGGTAAGTAGTCGAGCGAGACATTATCATGGGGCGAGCAATTAGGCAAGCTAGCAGAGTGATTTCCTCATGCAAGTTAAGTTGGCTATGATAGCATGTTATAATAGTAAAAGAAAAAAACAACAGTCACTTAGTTCAACAGTAATCCAGTATATATCCAGGCCTAATATGATTAAGATGTATTGCAGAAATAAAATAAGTTAACATTAGCCATGACACCCAACTTATGTAACTTCTATCACACTACAATCCCAATAAATTGTATATAACCAAAAGACATTTTTCTAGACCCACATTCCACCATAATAGCAACTTTGAAATTTCCACTTGCTCTTACTAATAGAAAGAGCTACTCCTACTAATCAAGCAACGTTTAGGAAGATTAACTGCAAAGATCCTGAAAAGTTGCACAAATGAAAAAGAGACATCTTTTAGCTGACTCACCAGACTGTGTAGTATTAAACCATTTAAACCATGCTCCAAGGCGAACATATGCTCGTTCAAAGAAGTTGGAAACCTTATTCACTTCTTCACTGGAAAAATGGCCTAACTTCATGTTGTTTAACAAATCTGAAATGAATTTCAAATTGGAGCATTGAACAGCAGCATCTTTCAAAAAAGATATTTTTTGAGATAAAGCAGCGTATAGGAAATAGAGCAGTTTGGCGTCAGTCTTGTATTTAAAGAAACACTTCTTCAACAATTCGGAAGAGGTCACATATGGTGCACTAAGACAGAAAAGATGTACATTTAGAAAACTTACCACGTAGAGCAATAAATAAAGTTGGTGGGTTTCCATTTGATGGATGCTGAAGAACAAATTCTTCAGAGACCTTGCTGCAAAATGAACACCATAATTACACATATATTGTTAAGTGTTCGTCCCTCATAGAATAAGGAGGACTAATACCTTAAAGCTTCAGCACCAAGGATTTGCTCTCGAGGGATCCACCCATCCGCATTAAGCAGATCTAACCAATGGCCAATTATATCCAAGCAAATATTGATGTCCCAACGACTTAAAATGAACAGAAGTCACAATATAGATAACCATATATTATTCAGTAATCAAACAAAAAATATATATTCAGAGAAGCATTACTTAAAAGGATTGAAAGCATATCATTGAATTTCCAGAAGAATTCATTAAGAATCAATGAAAGCGAATATCAAAAAATTGCCAGTAAACTAACCATATGAGTAATTGATGAAAACCCTCGTCCCATAAAAAGCCTCTTGGAAAATAGGATCGGCTTGGAACTGCAGTATATAGTGCAGCCGGCCAATAATGTAAGAATTTGCCACCACTGAGTTTCTGCTGGTGAAACAACAATTAATGACTATGCAACACAATTTTTTTTTTCTTTTCAACAAAAGTCACGATTAGCAGATTTCCATTTATAATTACAACAAATTAGGAATGACTACATGAAAACAGTGATGTAGGTGCCATTTATTTTTATTTGAATGGTGATACCTGATGACAATATGACAGTTGACCTTTTCACTAACATTCAGAGCAGGCAGATGTTCCTCAACTTAAGCTTCATGTTTGATATGCTTAGTCGTCATCATTTAAATAGACAACTATTCCATATTCTTAATAGCACCAGCACAAAATTCCCCAACTTACGCTTCAATTTTGATGTTTCAATACTTCAATTAAAATAACTAATTAATTCAACATCAATAACCAATCACCAATCAGAAAAAATAAACCTTTATAGATTGTTCAAATCAACAGCGTGCCAAGTTGCCAAAGAAAAACTCTATAAAACTTATTTAACAATCAACTTGCAGCACTAGCTCAATTCCCAGAGAAACTTCATTTTGATACCAAGGTTAAAGTTTAAAATCAGTATAACTAACAATTTTTCAGGTAATGTTTCTTCGAGGTTTGGACAAGATTCAAAATAAACTAGTTCTGTTGCCATTTTTGGTCTTAAATCTATTCGGATTTGCACAACCCCCGAAAAAAATTTCCAAAAACTTTTAAAGCTTTTACCTGCTTGTTTCACCAACCACGTTAACTTTAACTGGATTAAAGACAATCCGAGATGTCATATCATACACAAATCTCAAAATTAAACTTAACTTCAATTCACATCCTATACAAATTCTAAAATAAAATACTAAATTTCATATCCTACGCACATCGCGAAGTGAACTAATGACATATCATCTCCTACACATTCCACTACAAAAACTAACTTTTTTGTTTTCAAAAAAAAAAAAACTAACTTTTCAAATCCTACACAAATCACAAAATAAGCATCATGTAATCTTAGTTGTAACCTACTTAAAGTTAACTTGATAAAATGAACACATCTTCCTTCTAACCTAGTTATCGTATGCATGCCACTAATAAGATCCCTTAGGCCTAGTTAAATTCAAGCTTAAAAACCCCCCAACTTTTCCAAAAATACTTTCATCAATATTTTATATTTATTTCACATCATACAAAATTTGAATATTTAAAATCAATTTTATTTCATATCCTATACAAATCTCAACCTTAAAACTTAAGGTTATTTCATATCCTATACAAATCTCAACCTTAAAACTTAACGTTATTTCACATCCTACACATAATTCAATAAAACAAATCAACTTCATTTCACATTTATCATAATACTCAATAATAAAATAACTTTATTTCACATAATTACATTTAAATAATTTATTTCTCTATCTCAAAAAACTGTAAAATCTCTCTAAAACATACTCCAACCAAACAAGGCCTTAAAGTCAGGCTAACTAATAGTCAATTTTGCATGAAAATACATTATATACACCTTACTATTGTATTTATAAGATGCAAATTGAATTAATCATCACAAACATCATCATCCGACTCTTTTCATTCAAGTTGAAAACACACGAGTAAGTTTTGCATCCCGTTGTCAATCCACTTAATTAGGTTGCTCATAAAATGTTACTTGGTATACACCTTTTTCTAAGAAAAGCGTTGTTAACAACCTGATTTCAGCTCAAGATTCAATTGATAGTTTTTGACTCAATATTGATGTGATTCAAGGTTGAATAAGGAGAGTTCGATCTAATCCCTGATTCGAGCTAGGATTCAAACTCCATCCAAGCCAAAATCAACTTTTCGATTTTTCAGTCTAAATCTTAGGCTTACATGTGGTCATTTTATTTTTAGCCATTAATATTAATATACAACAAGAATAACAATTAAACTTTTATCTCACTATGTGACCGGCTACAAAAATCCTTTATTTTCGTTGCACTCTATCAAATAACAAATCATCAGTTATCTTCAAGTATGTAAGATATTTTTTGATAATTTCTAGCCATGTTTTATTTGATCTTTCACTTTCTCTTTTTACATAGGAAAAATTCAATAACTCAACTCTTCTTACTGTAGCTTTCATTAACCTACGATTTATAAGATAACTGATTATCTTTGAGCTTATTTTCAACTATGATTGCAACAATCTTCTCGTAAATATACTTATTTCTCATTATGCATTTATGTATACTCATTCATCCATTTTAGCATCTTCATCTCTGCGACATTTATCTTCTTTGTATGTTGCTATTTGCAGACCAATATTCAACATCATACATCACTGGCCTTGCTACTATTTTATAAAGTTTACTTTTAAGTCTGAGTAAAAATTTTCTACCACACAATACTTAAATATATTCCTTCAATTTATTCATCCTACTTAGATTCTATTGATAACATCACCATCTATTTCACCATTCTTTTATATGATTGATTCAAGATATCTAAACCACTCACTTTTCCTAGTAATCACCAATTATCAATACATCAATATAAGTTCTTTTATTTTTACTACATTGGTGCTCTACACATTTAGTTTTTTATCTAGTAAGATCAATTTTAGATTTTAAAATATTCCTTTAAGGCATTGTAGCTTTATCACAAAATGGGTAGAACAGAAAGCCAAAAAAATTGATAGCTCAAGCTTTAAAGTTTAGTACTCTGATAAGCATAGAGATTGAAATGAGGTGGGTATAATTCTCAATAAGAATTTGAAGGATCATGTAGTAGAAATCAAGAAGAATAAAGATAGAATTATAACTTTAAAAAATTAAAATCGGATTGATCAAATATTGAGCAATAAAAATAAATCGTTAGTTAGATCGTTTAAATTTAGTTAATCACAATACAATCTAAAATCTGATTCAACTTTTAATCGATCTTCAATCTCTGAGCGAAATTCACAGCCTTAATGAAATGTAAATGCATCTTAATTAACAAATTTCTCAGCAAATTTCAACAAATCACATTTGCATATTAGATTGGTAAGTTCACTTTGCACAGCAATTTATAAATTGGTGCTGAAACACTAAGTGAATCATAGGAAATTCGGATCAGTTTTTTCTCTTGAGCAAGGTGACATCTCAGATAATTGTCTTGTTGATCAGGGATTAGCCTCTGCTCAAGGTGGCTTCATGATGGTTAAGATTGATATGGAAAGAGTCTATGACAGAATACCCTATGGGGTTTATTCAACCATTTCTTTTTTTTTTTAGATTTTCACTTCATGGTTTTGCTTAGATCAAAAACGGGAATTCAACAATCTCTGTTTGCTATTATCGCTCGTGGTAAGAGGACTCAATGCTTTGACTCCACCACTGGTCTCAAGAAGGGCTGTCTTGTGTTGGCTTATTTATTTATCTTGCGTCAAAAGTATGTTGTTATTGGTGAAGTAATGATTACGATGGGGATCATTTCATGGATCTAAAGGTATTTGTTTATACAAACGATTGTATTCTCCTTGGGCACCTGAAGAAGTTAGTCATTTTTGAAAATCAAATTTGAAGGATTATTACAATTTGTTCGACTAGACAGTCAATCTCAGCATATCTTTTATTTTGTTTAGCAAGAATATTTCCAAGAGCCATTGACATCAAATCATTTGGAAATTTGATGTTTCACAAGTCACACAATGTTCTATTTTGGTGTCACCTAGATAAGGGAATTTTTGATTCTTTAATTATGCATTTCGACATCTTTCCTTTGCTAGTCGTGTCACTTTATTCAACATTGTCATCACATCACTGTGGTTTACTTAACATCTCATGTGTGGGTGCTTGCTTAGGTACTTGATCTATTGCCTTGTTTGGAGTCCCGAATCATAACCAACTAATTTTGTATATTTTAATTTCACTTCCAACACAAATTTTAACATAAAAGAAAAGTTATTTGCTAACTTTCTACGAAAATCCTGATATGAAAAACTTACTTAGAGAAAGTCAATTTTATCTTATATCTTACACAAATCTCAATATTGAATTAATTTAATTTATAATCTTACACAACTATCGACACAAGTTCTCATTCACACCCAAAAAGTACTTGCAAAGAAAAAATGTTTAGATTGTTTTTCTCATTAGGTAAAGTAGATTTAAGTAGGCATCATGATATTCTTTAGGAGATACTATGTAGGCCTAAACCCTGCGGTGGGCTTGAAATTTGTATCATTTGGAAATGGTTAGTTGTTTTCCTAAAATGGCTTTTTTAGTTTCCTTTGGAAACAAGGTAAGTTATCGGCCCTACCTACGCTTAAGTGAAATGGCAATTGAGTCCCATAGTTTCAGTTAGGTGGTTTGATTCATGGGCTTAAGGTTATTATACTTGACTGCACTTGTATTGGAAACGTACATGTTGCATAGAAGAATGTAGTTTAATTTTGACTTTGACAAATCTATTTCTTGAAACTATTTCACTAGATAGGTGGCCTACTTTTGTATCTTACGTACAAAGTATAATTAGTGGTCTCAAATATTAAAAATCAATTTTATTTCACAATCTACACAAATTTCAATCTTAAAAATTTATTTTATTTCATATCCTACACTTATTTTAATAAAAAATTAACGAAGTTTTACTTGAGGGAGATTCCTACACGGTAATTCATTAATTGTTGAGAAATGGGTATCTCGAATTAGAATCCAAGTTGTGGGCACAGTTTTCAAGTCATTTTGAATGTGGAGTCTCTCACATGTAAATCATGAAGGAAATCAGGTAGCAGACTTCTTAGCTTCCTAGGAATTTAAATTCTTTTCTTTTTGAAGGGGAGATGCCTCTTCTTATGGCCTTGCTTGACCTGCTGGGGATTAAGTTTTTGGAGAACATTCCTGCTTGCTAACATTGAGAAGGAACTTGTTGTATTAGGTTTTACTTTATTAAAAATGGTGTTAGCCAGCCTTTCAAAGCCAAGCATATTAGTAAATGTTTCACAAGGGAGGAGCCTCCTGTTAACCAAAATAATCTCCTTTCATTTTGTTGACATGACTCCTGTTGTAAAGAAACACCGAACTGTGTCACAAGCATCAGGCCCAAAAACAACCAAAATGGTTCCAGTTATTCTTAAACACCCTTCATCAGATGGAAAGTGTCATCAGCAATATACCCTTATAAGCTGTTACATGTAATACAAACATATAGTATCCCTAGAAAAGTCTAATCAAATAAATAATACAAGCTGCACAACAGAATATTAAGCATCTGGCTTTCTATACTGAGCTACGGGATAATGTTATGACAATTAAATTAAGTGCATTAAATTGTTGATGTTATTGTTATTGTATTCTCTTGAAGGTACTGTAAGATATTAATTTGTTATATACAGTTTGTCAAACCCACCAGTACTCTTCTATCTTGGCCACTTAAAAATAGTGATAATTTCAAAGGTGCCCCATCTTCTTTCTATACTCAGAACTTAGTTACACAGATTCAACAGTGACTGAAAGCCTTCTTTTAGCTAGGTACACAAAATTCTGCTTAGCATTCAATATTAACAATTTGATCTTATATGCCATGCCCTCCGATAATCAAAGAAGCACAGACACGACACGGGACACGGGACACGACACGGACATGGGGATACGTCAAATTTAAAAAAAATCGGACACGACACTTCTAGGACACGTAAAATAAATAGAATTATTTATTTACTAAAATTTTAATAAAAATAAAAGAAACTATAAATTGGTCAAATATATGTGATAGAAAAATTATAAAAAAATTAAATGCATTTAACAGGACTAATCAAATATAAAAACTGTAAGGGCGGATGAAGGAGGAGACAAAAACAGTGAACAAGAAAAAAAAACAGAGAAGAAGAAGGAGGAGGAGGAGGAGGAGGAGGAGGAGGAGGAGGAGGGGGGAGGAAAAAAAAGCAGTGCATGAAGGAAAAAAAAAACAGAGAAGTAAAAGAGAAGAAGAAGTAAAAGGAGAAGAAGAAAAAGAAAAAGGAGGAGGAGAGGAGGAGAAAAAACAGAGAAGAAGAAGAAGAAAAAAAAAATAGAGGAAAAAAAATAGAAGAAAAAAAACTAGAGAAGAAAAAAACAAAGAAGAAAAAGAAGAAGAAGGAGAAGGAGAAAGAGAATGAGGAGGAGAAAAAGCAGTGAATGAGGGAAAAAAATAGAGAAGAAGAAGAGAAGAAGAAGAAGGAGAAGGAGAAACAAGCAGTGAATGAAGGAAAAAAACAGAGAAGTAGAAGGAAAAAAACAGAGAGAAAGAAGAGAAAAAGAGGAATGAGGAGGAGGAGGAGGAGGAAAAAGCAGTGAATGAAGGAAAAAGCAGTGAATGAAGGAAAAAAAACAGAGAAGAAGAAAAAAAACAGAGAAGAGGAAGGAGGAGGAAGAAAAAGCAGTGAATGAAGGAAAGAAAAAAGAAGCAGAGAACTAGCGCTGGCAACGCGACCGCGGACAACCTAGGGCAAACCGTTTGAACCGATTTTTTGGAAATATTAATTTTATTTTTTATTAAAATTTAATTAATTAATGATTAAGCCGTGTCCAAGTGTCCTACAAGTGTCCTACAAATGTCCTACAAGTGTCCAGAAGTGTCCGAGAAGTGTCCAGCCGTGTCCTAATTTTTTTTTTTTAAATTAAAAAATTGGACACGTGTCCCGCCGTGTCCGTGGCGTGTCCCGTGCCCGACACGTGTCCGACACCGCCACGGCTACTTCTTAGAAGTGTTCGTGCTTCTTGGCCGATAATAGTATTCAAACGCCATGGCTTTATTGAATTTAATAAAACTTTCATCAAGTCACTAAGATATACAACCCTAGTACAACTGAAATTTCTCTAATAACCCTGTATCACATACTCTTTTCTGATGAACACTGAATTTTAATTCTTTTGTACCCCATTATGCATCACAGAAAAGCAAACCATTGAATATTACTTCCCTTCTCTCTACAAACTTCTCTATGCAACTTCCTGATCAGCTTTTGAAACTCGAATCCATCACTCAAAACATCAGTGGAACATTAGTAGCAAAAGAGCATCAAGATGTATAAGATACAGCATTTCTATCAGGGTTGACATGGTAGATTTTCAAAGTATCCTCAGCATTACTTCTATCCTGCCATCAGTTCCTCTTGCCAGGTCTGAACCACTATCCAGAGACCTCATGTTGGACTCGAGCATTGCCTTAGGTTACAAAGTGATGTTGAGTCTTGCTACAGCTTTCCTATTTCCTTTTACTAATCAACCACAACACCAATTACGCTGCTTAATTGTCATATTAGCTTGCACTATATAATTGCAGCATATTAAATGTCAACCAATATTAGCCAAATGCTCTTACAAATGGATTAAAGGATCACATGTGAGACTGAACAAAAGAAATAGCAGACAAGAAATGTTTTAAACTTCACATTAGTTAACATTAACTAATAACCATTTAGGATAATTACAAGAAAATATTATGTAACATTGCTTTCTCAGTTTAAACGCCACACTCATCACGAGATACCGAAACTACTCTGTGATCAACACCTCTTCTTCCTGGATAGATCATACTAAGCACATGTATACCCTGAAACTAGAGTTCTGGAAAGATTTGATTTCATATACATACGCTTATCCCAACAATGAAAAATATCATTTCTAGGCTTAAATAAATGACCACTAGCAATGGGACACCTTAACCTCTCAATTATTAACCAAAGAGAATAAAAGAAAGAACAAAAAAAGAAAAAGAGATTTCATTGATAGTACAGTATCAACAAGGTAACAATTAAAGCAAGAGCTAAAAGTCAATTGCCATGATTCTTAATCATATATATCAAATGTATATAGCACAATACTAGACATTGGTTATAAAAATGAGACAGTTCATATTGCAAACGAAAATGCCAAACGCAAATGAATGCATGATCAACTAAAAATTAGTAGTTAATACAGGTTTGTCAGAAGGTATGAATCCCAACTTACACTAAAGCTGTTGGGAATGGCAACTTTGGATTCACCATAGAAGTAGCCAATGCCACCCAATAGATTCCCAATTGCCGCCTTACCAACAAAAGTTGTTTCTGGATCATCCTGAATCATAGCAATTTTTGTTGGAAATGAAATCATGAAACAGTAACATTTATAAAACAAATTTTGATGGCTGTAGTAAACAACTGCCATCTTCACTAAACGGGAATGTCATCCTATCCGCACTAAACAGGAAAATATGTTCCGATCTAAACATGGTGCATAAAGCACAAAATGATTATAGATTCAAAACCATAACAAAACAGAATGCAAACAGTACTCGTTGATTGATAAAGAAGACTATATCCTGACGATACATTGGACCAACAGTTCATCAGAGATAACATTACATATTAACATGCAAAGTATAAGCAAATCCTTCACATATATTAATGTGAACCATTAAAATAGTCAAAGTAGCGAAGTTGATCAAGGGGGTTGTGCATGTCATCATATATTTAAAAATGGATAACCAGATTTGTTGAGCCTTGTAGCTTCAGTCAAAATGAATGAGCACATCAATAAAAGAGGCCTGTTTCTGATTAAAATACATGAATTCATACAATCCTGCATGTATCAAGCCTGGATACAAGGATTTGTGTCAGATGACTCAGATTTTCAAAATCAAACGGCTTTCATTAGCTTGTACAGACGTCAATGAGCCAGGCCCAGCTCACTTCATGCCCTTTAACATGCATGTTTGGCTGGAAGACGTTCTCATCATGCCAGTTAGCCTATGGCTTGAAGATATAATTTCACAGCCTTTGATATAATTTTAATATCTAAGCAACAGAAACAAGCATTGCAAACACATCATTCTTAAAATTTGATTTTATTAGCATTATTGGGAAATCAGACATACCACTGATTCACCCATTGTACGGACAAGCAGCAGACCATTTCTGGATGCTCATGCAACAGATTTATCCCAACCAACAGCGATACATTGAACCTAGACATAACATTTTACTCAGCTGTTGAAACATTGGTGTTAGAGAGGGTGCGGGACTGTGGGGGCGTAGCAATGTTTAGGCTTAAACTTGATTATGGTTTACCCCAAAATCGTGCTTTTGGAGTTCTTTTGGGAGCTTATGAATTAATTTGAGAAAATCCCATACTTAGATTTTTTTGACCAAAAGCCTGGCTACAGTGAATGACAGGGAACCAGTAGAGTAGGAAGATCATTCATTTATGACAGATTCCATCATTGATAGGCAAAATCAAATCATGATGCATTAAATTTGGTTATTTGAATAACTGTGTTATTTTTTACTACTGAAGATTATGCGTTGATTGGTACAGATTAAAGATGCTTATTTCATCTGATTGGTTGCAGATTCATTATATCTGAGCTTTAGTTCCTTATTTGCTTTGGGATATTTGGTATTGAACTTTCTACAATATTTCTTGCTTTGCTTCTCTACCCACATTCCAATCTAAAATAAATGCTAGTGTAACAAAGGAATTTTCATAATGAAAAAAAAACCAAACTAACAAACAAAAAAATCCAATTTTCTCCATTCAACTCATCACCTAGTCCACCAATAGCCTGCCTCCCATCACCAATTCACTGTGTTGTCAGTTTTAGTTGCCTTGCTAGTCTTGCATCATTCATTGTGTTCGCTGTCTCCATGCCAATCATTGTTCCTGCAGAGTTTTTTGTTTACATCACACCACTGCTCCTGCTTGATTCACTCCAACCTTGAAATTGTCATCCTCTCACAAGGCCTACAGATTCCAACATCTTATGTAATCCCACCAATCACCTGAAGCTTTTCATGTAAGAGCACCTTAATGCACTGGATCCATCCAAATCAAGCAAGTCATGCCTTTGGACTAGATCAGCCCAGGAATCATCCACTAGCTTCTTCATCATCAGGCCCAACATTATGCCCATCAAACCAAGCCAATTAGCCTCGTCCTCAACATCAAGCCCAATAGCAACTCTGCGTGAACATCAGATCAGCATTCAAGGGATCTCCTTTGCCAGGTTCCACTTATATTTTAATTCGAGTACAAAAAGCACTCAAATAACTATTCATTAATCAAAATAAATTGGATTCTGTTCACATGAAATTAGTTGATTTTGCACTACTTGAGTGATCTAACTTTGGTTGAAATTTAATTATTAGATAGCTGAATTGTGAGGGACCCAGGTAATTTCATGCTCCCTATATTGGATTAAATAGAATTAATTAACTGACTTAGTCTAGCTTGTAAATTCTTATTTAAGTTAAATCGATTTAATTCAATTTTAATTTTAAATTGGTTTAGTTTGTATGATTTCAATTTCTCAATTATCATATACCTAAATGGGAGATTTATCTCACCACCAAACTTACTCTTATTACACATTGAGCCCAAAGATGAATTCTATATATCTTGTCACCTCTAACTCTGATGAATAGTTACAATTTGCTCCCAAATGTTTACATCTATCACCCCTTGATATCTATTAATTACATATTCTCATCTCATATAAGGGAATAAAGTGTAATTATACATCAAAAGTTGGAGGCAATCAATGTAAATATTTATCTTTGGGGAGATATGAGTAATTTTAGCAGTGACACATGTAATTTTACAATTAAATTTAGATAAATAATTATGTTTTACTTTCATAAATAATTATGTTTTAATTGTAAGTTGCAAATTAATATTGCTGAGTTTAATTAGCATCATCCCTAGATAATTAAGCAAAGTCAAAGTTAAACTTCATGGAAGGAAAACATCCCGCAACTCTGAATAAGTTAAATCCTTAAAAACTTCATAAGAAAATTAAGCTCATTATTTTTGCACTTCTATGTTGACCTGAGCCTTTTGCACAGTAAAAAACCTTTTGGGATCCTTAACATTTGTCCCCATCTATTATATCAAAAAAATGAAAGACACACTGAAAGATAAATTCTTGGTTAAAAACAAGTTGTTCATTTGATCTCACCTTATTCCTTGTCATCAGTGGCTTTCCCATAAAAAATAAGTGTGATATCATTAGAGTACTACTGATGTAGGGTGGAATCAGACATGCCATCATCACCCATGTAAGCGATGATCTTTATATCATTTCATAATTATCTTTATTTTCTACTCATTTTATTTACTTGAGTTGATTGCCCTTGAACTTTATGTTATTTTAGTCATTTTGACTTTATTATGTCGGTGAGAATGCTCATCTTGTCTTAAAATATTTAGGTTTTTTACCACTAAAAATAAATCAAGCTAGCTCATTTGGAGTGGTTTGGACTAGTTTTAAAAGGACCAAAACTAGAGGGATTGAAATTCACTTGCTCCATTAAAATCCACCATTGCTCAACCAATCCCCTCCAGCCACAGCCATAAATTGATCAAGCTTCTTCCCGCACCCCTCTTCTCCGCTGTGCCAAGAAACCACCCACATCGTGAGTACATCGATGCTTCTCCTTGCATGTAGCTGCATTTCGCTTTGACGTTTCGCCATCAAGGCACGACGCTATAGCACGACACGCACGGGCCCGAAAGCTCCGCCCAACAACAACTCTCTAAACATGGAGATCTTCTCCTCCCTCTATATAACTCCTCTAAGTACTCATGATAGAGGGAAGCAGTTTCTAAACAAACTTTCAACAATATATAGTGTAGACGAGTCTTCTTCCTAGTTTATGGTTGAATTCCTAAAGTCTTCTTCCTGCAAACAAACATCTAGAGGCTCGAGGTTCATTGAAGTGTTACGGATTCGTCTTCTTTCATAATCAATTGTTTGAAATATTGTTACCTTTTCTTCCACAAGTCCAAGTGAACCATAAATTAAAATTTCATTTGGCTATCATGGATATTGTCTAGCTCTTAAATTCAATATTTCACTGAATCTTTATTGTTTTCGAATTTCAAAATGGCCAGTTGGACTCATTTATGAAAGTCTTAACTGGACACATTCAAGATGAGGTGTCTTGATGTATGTTTTTCGCAAATAATACTCTTTGTGGATAAGACTAACGAGGAGCTTAGGTGAACTCGAGTTATGGAGGAATACTTTAGAGTCTAAAAGTTTTTGTACATTTAGTTATGGTGGCGTGAAATTCACTTTCGTGGTCCTCACACAGCACCAACTACATGTAATCATAAGCAACCAAAAAAGCATGGCTTCCAAGGAAAAAAGCATGGCTTCCACAAAGCCTGCTTCTTCAGCCAATAGCACAAAGATGCGGTAAATGTGACCTACTAAACTAACAAATAGCACATTTATGGAAATGTTTACTGTCTCTAGCAATGCAAAATTTGATGGCAACCCAAGACACATAATTTTATTATCGCATGAATCCATATGCAATCAAAGTTCAAGGAGGCATGAAATGTGCGGGTTGCAGTCAAATTGTATTGGTTTTTCTTTTTTCTTTATTAAAATTAGTTGCAATGAAAAAATTCTTTTTAGTATAGGAATAATTATGTAAAAAAAACTTAATTTACACAACAACAACCAACAACCAAGCCTTATCCCACTAGGTGGGGTCGGCTACATAAATCCTTTATTTCTATTGCACTCTGTCAATTGACAAATCATTATCTAGGTCTAAGTGAGTAAAATCACTCATTATAATTTTTTATCATATCTTCATTGGTCTTTCTCTTCCTCTTTGTATGTGGGCAAAATTCAATAACTAGATTTTTCTAACTAGAGCTTCAATCGGCCTACGATTTATATGTCCAAACCATCTAAGCCGATTTTCTCTAAATTTATCCTCAATTGATACAACACCAACTTTCCCGCGAATGTACTCATTTCTCATTCTATTTTTTCATGTATATCCACACATTCACCTTAGCATCGTCATTTCTGTAACAGTAATTTTATTTATGTGTTTCCACTTTGTAGGCCAGCATGCAGCATCATATGTCATCGCTAGTCCTACTACAATTTTATAAAATTCGCCCTTAAGTCTGGATGAAATTTTTTTATCGCACAACACACTAGAAGCATTTCTCCATTTTATCCATCCTACTTGGATATTGCTAATAATATCCTTATTTATTTCACCATCATTTTGTATGATTGATCCAAGGTATTTAAAGCGTCCACTCTTCTTAACAATTTGATCATTAATTGTAACATCACCAATATAAGCATTTTTTCTTGACTAAATGTGCGCTCCATATATTCAATTTTTTGATCAACTGAAATGAAAACCCTAAGATTCTAAAGTATTCCTCCAAAGCTCGAGTTTCGCTTTGGCTCCCCCTCTTTAATTTTATTAATAAGGATAATATCATCTGCAAAAAGTATACACCAAAACACATCATATTGGATATGTCCAGTCAAGACTTCTATAATCAAAGCAAAAGGATACAAATTTAAAGCTGAGCCTTGGTGTAATCCAATTATAATAGAAAAATCTTTAATCAAACATCCTTATGTCCGAACACAGATAACAGCTTCTTCATACATGTATTTAATAACTTGAATATAAGCAGTGCAAATCTCTTTCTTTTCTAACACTCTCCAAAGTACTTTTCTTAAAACTTTATCATAAGATTTTTTCCAAATCAACAAAAACGAAATGTAGGTTTTCCTTTTTCTAATTAAACTTTTTCATTAAACTTCTCAATAAATAAATAGCTGTCATAGTAGATCTACCTAATATAGAACCAAGCTGATTCTCTGATATCTTAATATCATGACGTAACCTATATTCGATCACCCTCTCACAGAGGTTTTAAGTATAATTCATTAATTTAATTCCTCTATAATTAGCATAATTTTGTACATCACTTTTATTCTTATAAATAGGTACCAATATACACTTTCTCTATTTATTTAGCATTATTTTAGACTTCAAAATCATATTAAACAACCTAGTGAGCCAAAAAATTCCTTCACCTCCCAAGCACTTTCAAGTATCTATTAGAATGTCATCCAGTCCTACTGCTTTTTTATACTTTACCTTCTTTAAAGCTTTTCAGATTTCAACGTCGGAGTAAAAGTAATTCTATTTTTTTTAGGGGCCGAGTTTAGTTAGATCAATTGTATTTTCACAATCTTTATTAAAAACTTAATTTACATAAGGAAGCAAAATTTAAATATTACATACATTGCCTATTTCTGGACCTAAACAATTAACAAAATAGTAAAAAGCACTACAATCATGCTCAATGCATCAAGGCTCAATCCAAGGGGAAGAAAGCATTTACATCCTTTTAACGACAGCAGAAATGAGATATATAAAAGACCATAATGAAATAACACAAATAAGACATGTAAACATCATGAATCCATTTTACTAACAGAATAAGCTTACCTCAGCCATTCTTTTAACATATCTACTATATTTGTCATGGAAATCCTTTTGTTTCTCATTAAGCTGATTTGTCAGCATCAAGCCTGAAACAATGTTGAAAATAAAGTTAAAATAAGAAATGTCTTAATATGGCACTTAGCCGTAAATTGCATAAGGGGGCAAAAAAGGTCCAGTGAACTAAGGCCACGTTTGGCACTTTTTTAGCCACAAATTTTATCATCCAACTCAATTTATACGTAAGAAAAAATAATTTATTTTCAAATCCTATACAAATTTCAACTTAAAAAATTAACCTATTCTCGCATCCTACACATAATTTAATACAATAATCAACTTTATTTCATGTATTACACAAATTTTAACAATAGAAATCAACCTTATTTTACATCAAACACACCCAAACAAGATAAAATTTACCACAACTTAGCAATCTCACCAAACAAACCCAAAGGATGGAAAATTTCATATGGACAAGAAGGATTTAAAGTTCAGAGTTTAGGGTTCTAAGGATTCAAATAAATATGACAATAAAAATAATAACAATTCAAATGAGCTTATATTTTCAAAAATGAAGCCAAAGAAATAAATTTACCTTAATTAACAGTCTAACAACCGAAAATACATAAGCAATTAATCATTTTGAACAAAAAAAATAAAGAATTAATCATTTTGGATGCCCTACACTTGGTTAGTTGTATATTGCATATCATTATATTGTGATATATACTGCATTCCAATGTTTAAAAAAATTACTGCAAAAAAAAAAATAATCTAGTCATGCGGGATGATATGTGGAGAAAGGGTGAATTCTTAACTAAACCAACTTAACAAGCAATTAATCATGATCAAAGATAATTATTTTTCACAATATAGCTATACGAGAAATTTAAAAAACTAGATATCACAAATATAATCATTTTAAAATTAAATTAAATGGTGTATAAATAAAAATTATCAAATTAAAACAGGGCTAGTAGATTAAATTTGAAAGATAGAAGGTATCGAGAGTTTAATCACATTTTTGAAAATATATTCCAATAGTAATTTAACTCTCAAATTGAAAATCAATTCTCTTAAATAGAAACAAATCGATTAGACCAATCGAGCAATTATTCTTTTATTGAAATTAAATATCAATAATTAACTAAGTTCAGGTATAAACTATAGCACTTTGGTATAAACCAGTTTCAAGATATGATGCAGGACATGTGGTTTAAGCCAAGGGAACAGAACAATAGCGAGAAGGCTGAGGAAGAAAGAGATGGGGAAGTCCTTAGGAAGAGAAGTTGATTGATGGGATGTATGGCTGTGGTAATGTGATACAATGTGGATGTAATCTTACATCAAAGATAAGAAAAAATACTATCAATTAAGGATTAACTCAGAGAAAAATGACTTGGATAATTTGGATATATAAATCGTAAGTCGATTGAAGCTTCACTAAGAAAAGTTAGGTTATTGAATCTTACTGATATAAAAGAGGAAAAAGAAGGCCAAAAAAGACATAACGATAAACTATAAGAAATGATGTTATACACAGAATTAAATGAGAATTAGTTAATTAATAGAGTGTAATGGAAACAAATAATTCATGTAGTTGACCCCAACTAGTGAGAAAGATTTGTATCATTTACAAAAGCATCAAGCTTTGGAAGTAAATAAAAAGGAACTCTAGACAAGATATTGAAACACTACTAATTAAGAATTCATCGAAAGATCAATTCATGGTTTCATCTGTATAACAACAAAGAAAGCACAACTTTAGTTACAAAAAGGGAAAATTGCATACAGGACGTAAGTGATGTTGCAAGGCAATATATCTTCCATCACTATAAGTCTTCCAGTATGTAACAACAACTAAACGATCTTGTGTGGATACTATTCCTGATTCCATGAGCACCCTCATTATGGTCCTACTAACCCAAGCCCAATGGGCTCCAGTTTTCATGGACCCACACCCAAAGGCCTGAAGGACACAACTTGACACAATGGAAAGCCCACCCACACCCCCTTAGCTTTCATCTACGCCCCCCTTAGCTTTCACCTACAAACCCCCTTAGCTTTCTATAGTCATATCAAAGTACGTTGACAAATAATGGTAATAAAGTACAAACGAGCACATACCTGTTAGCTCATTGATGCGTCCTTTAATGCCCGAGTTTTCTAAATCAGTTCTGGATACAAAAGCTATATCCAAAGTTGAAGGAAGCTTGGATGATAACTGACAATATCAAAGGTCATATATTAAAACTATATAAAATGATAGGATTATGGAAAGCCAATAAAATGAAGGGAAAAAAATAACCGTAGTTAACTTACATATAACCAAGGGTTATTAGAAAAACAAAGAGCAAGATAAATAAATTTGAAGTTATCAAAAGATTATAGATATAGAATTACAAAAACAAAGAGAGCTTGAAAAACAAATTTTGAGTTATCACACGATTATGGAAATTGCTAACATAACAGAGGGGAGAGCTATGCAGCAAGCAGCACGCGATCAACTCGTTCGCGCCATGGAGAGAGGGAGAGACCATGAGAAGGAGGGAAATAATAATAAGTGCAGGAAAGTAGGGACACTCAGATTTATGCGGTTCAGAGGGGTCCTCCAACGTCCACCGGCCAAGCCAACCCAAATTCCACTATCTGCTTTGAAAGTCCCTTCTAAGCTAAGTACAACAATAGAGAAAATGTAATGGTAAGAAGAGGGAGCTTGTGAGATTCGACCGGATGATCCTCTCTCCCAGGATTAAGTTCCAATATTTATAAGGACAGTAAAAAGATCCTAAGAGAATAGGCCTTTTCTCATTCAGGCAGCACGGGGTGAGCTGGAGATTTGTGTGGCGCGAATCTTGTAACATCATCCCAAAGCAACAACTCTCGACGAAATAACTATCTCGATACTCCACGAAGTCAGGAAAGATGGTCAAATCCTTGGTCCGTCCCATCGTAATCTGACTAGTTTGGCCTAATGCGGATCTAACGATAGGGGCTACTATTACGTGTATAGCTATGCTGCTCTTAGGCTTTCCACACAAACATCAGCCCCCTCGATCACCAAGCTCAAACATTAATGTGTGCCAGGTGATTGACCAAGGATTGCGTGATACATGATAGATGTTCGCGGATATATGAGCAACGCTACAGCAGAGTGACCCGTCTTCTTCGCCCAGCAGCTTTTCTTTTACTTGAGCAATCTGGGAAAATGAAAGCCCACCCAATGAGTTTCTGCGAAGACAATGGCGCCAAAGAGTAATCTCATGATGACAAATTTCCTTGTGCAATTCCAATAGAAGAGCACGTCGCCCTCTAAGCCGCATCAAAGATGGCAAGGACAAAGGAGCCCTCCCAGCCAGAGAAGGAAAAGGTTGCGCCGCAATTCTCACCTGCACCAATGGCGGCTTCTAGGGTGCAGGAATCGACGCCACTGTTGAGAGCATCGAGGAGGTCGTGTAGATGTTGCCACAGGTCCAACTTGTTGGGCCTGGCCGCCATCGACTTGAAGGAATCTCCGCTGATGGATACTATGGGCGAGAGCATTGAGATGGATGAGCGCCCTTCCCCGACAGCTAATGTGTTGAACCTAGATGATGACAAGGAGGAGATGGTCCTCTTGGTGGAGCAGACAGATCATGTCGATAGGAAGGCTCATGCCTCTGTCGTAAGGAAGACAGCGGACGAGGTGTCATTGTTTTCAAGGCAAGTTGTTGTCACGAAGAGTCAGCTCCAAACTATACCACACACTATGAACGAAGAAGGTATCTTCTAGGGTATTCTTTGTTGCACTTTTATTCTCTTTTGTTGTGCACGAGGGAGGGTGCATTATTCGTGGAGTGCTGCCCTTTACTGAGAGTGAGCACCTGCAATTTGCCTAAGCGTTGGCTAGGAATCCGTTGAGGAACAATCCAGTGTAAGCAATTGTCGGCACCACGAGTGTGAGTACGTGTAAAGCCATCGGTCCATCCCCATAAAAAGGTTAGTGGACTTAGTAAGTTTAAGGTGTATCTAAAGTAAAGTCCGTGCCCTGTTGAGAGGTAATTCATGGTAGAGCATTCTCCTCGCCCTGAACGGGATGGTTCATTCTACTGTTGAATGCATTGATGAAGGTATGGGGTATTCGTACATAGTAGGTATGGTGCATCTTGGGAAAGCTACGACGCTTTGATTGTTGCATTTGCTGATGTGACTGTGGAACCCACGTGTCAGTGAAGCGTAGGATCAGACAGCTAAAATTAGATTAGGGCCACCTATCGCCCTCGACTTGTAGGACTATAAAGACAAGGACAGGAGCGTGACGATGGCTTGTTAACTCCTTGCAACTGTTCGATTGCATCAATCATCCTTCCTTTTCTCCCTTCTTCGGTGACTTCTGTGAGCAGATGACGAAGAAGACCACACCAACGATGGGGTTGCTGAAGAAGTTCTTCAACGACTACGAAGGTCATCGCCAAAGCCTGATAGTGCATCACGAAGTCCTCAATGTTTCCCGAGCCTTCTGTCTAAACCCTCAGCTCGAGATCAGAGTGGTGAAGGAGGACAGGCCAAACAAACAGTAGGCGGGCTACATCTGTGTCTACAGCATCTTGTTTGATATGGGGATGATGCTACCTCAACAACCAGATTTTGTGGCAGTCCTGAAAGGTTACAAGCTAGCCTAGCACAACTGTAGCCGAACAGAGTGGCGTACATCTACGCCCTCGTCGACGTCTTGAAGGAGAGCAAGAGGATGTGGGTCCTAGGACCTACTGATCTTCCAGATTTTGTACAGCTGATGTGACCTCACCCAAAAGAATAGACAGGACTCCTTCGTTGTTGCCACAATGCTGCTATCTCCCCAGAATAGGGGAGACCGATAGAGGGAAGCGTACCACGGAGAAGATATGGCGAGAAGGTAGTTTGCCATACCGTCCTGACCCTATAGGTCAAGTCCCATCTGTATGGGAAAATTGGGAATGAGACACAATCCATCACGAATGCGACTACTACTGGTTGAACCAAGCATGGGATGGAGCTTTCCTTGATCCTTCCCATCATAGTCCGACTAGTTTGGCCTAACGTAGATCTGATGGTGGGATTGTTGCCACATGGACAGCTGTGGCGCTCATAGGCTTCCCACGCAAACAGAAAATAAGCCATAAATCATAATAATAAATTAGCAAGGTCATAACAATCTCATTTCTAAATTAATAATAACCTGAAAAACAACAACATTCGGAGAAACTTCTGATGTGTCTGGCAGATTGAGAAGCCCAGTACTTCTTGCCTACAAAATAAATTGGAGAAATGGTAGTTAAGAATAAACAGCTTGAAAATTTTGCATGGATTAATTTCTCAAATTTGCAGGTGTCCGTAACAAAATTTTCAAATTACATTGAAAGCAAGGGTGCCTTGAACCAGTTCTGTCAAGTTGTGCATGTCAAGAGTCTTGAACCCAGCATAGTGGATTTCCAAATTTCCCTGAGAAAAAAAAAGAAAATAGAGAAACAGATAAGTGCACCACAAAAAACAGAAGTAAAATATGCCTTATCAGGGAAACATTTCATGCGTGACTTTAATACAGATCACAGCAGAATGCGTGTCTATAAATTACTTCTTCACATTATTGCAATAATCAATCAACTTACACGTCAGATCTTAATATCTACCAAGGTCAACGGGATACTATGTGCCAATACATGCAACTAGTAGTAATAACTTCCATTCATGAGTCAGGTCACTTGCAAGTTGCAAACCATTCCATTGCCAGCACAGAAAGCGTGTTAGTTCAAACTTAAGAAATATCAACGAAAGAGCTGAAGCTACGAATTTGTCAAGTGCAAAATATTCAATAGAAACCAATTGTTTGAGTATATATCTAAGGTTTTGCTCATTGAATTGGCTAAATACCTGTCATGGTATAAAAGAATCAGGTCATTGAAAATTAACTGAAGGATAATTGCGCGCATGCTCCAAAATCATAATAATGCTTCACAAACTATCATTCACAATTGGGCACCCAAGACACATGTGTACAATACAACCACCCCCATGGACATGGGCATAATAAAACAGAATGTGCGCTTGGTGAAAGAAAGTTTGCATTTGGGTGGCTATACTATAAATAGCAGATTTAGGCAACCTACAGTGTAATTAAGATAACAATTTGGGTATATATGTAATTTCCCCACAATAAAATGACAGGTACAATCAAACGGAAAAATTAATCATGACCAAATCATGTCAGGCTTATAGTCATATAGAGGTTTCAGCCATAAAATGGAAATCAAAAGTGCATAGTTCAGGCTTATAGATGTTTCATAGTTCGTTAAAATATAAGATGTAAGCAAAACATCGCATATTATTTTCATTGCTTAAAATGCAATTAAGTTAAAATCCACTCCCTGCAGTTCCTCTTGGAAATACATAAAATAATTAATCAGCAACGGTGATCATAGAAGCTTTATGATAGCTTAACTCTATATACCCCATTTACGTGAATAATTAAACCAAGATACTAAAACTGTCACTTCTAAGAACTTCATTTTTATCATGATTGACTGGTGATTGTTATTTTGGAATCTACTGAAATTGCAAAATTATGTACTTAAACTTCATTCTACTGATTCTAAGCCCTGTGTCTTTTAAAGCCCTGCTAATTCTAACATATTTCTAACCTTATATCATCAATTATATCATCTGCAAATAACAAACACCAACATACTTCTTTCTGAATACTTGTAGTCAGCATAACCAAAACCAATATGAATAAGTGTTAATGCTAATCAATACATGCTAAATATGAAAAACTGTATGCTATCAATACATTTTTCTTTGAGCTAACCGTTACCCTGTAGTTAGTTCAGACAGCCTCACCGCCATCAGGAGGGTTATCAGTAAGTTCACAATGACTCACACTGATGAAGTCTACATGCTCGCTAGTAATTACAATTGTTTCTGCTCTCAGGAGATATGGAATTCATGGTTTCCCTAAAATGATGATTATGGAGTGCCGAATGGTTCATCATGCCTACTGTACTAAGAAAGTATAGGAGAAATCCAAATACAGATAAACCGCGCCAATCCTCATTCCATATTAGATGTTACGCAATGACATGTTTGTTGCAAAAACATTCTTCAACCAAAAGTGAAACTCTTCTAATTCTCATACCTGTGATTTTAAATGGATTTCCCATCCTCCAATATCATTCCGCCAGCCAGAAGCCAATAGACCTCCATTGTGAAATTCAAATTCTTCCCTTCCTATATTAAGAGAATTTCCATCTTCATCAGCAATATAAAAGAAAACATGTGCAGAGTCCCACCTTTCTTCCACCAAAAGGGACCTGATGATAGGATCAGATAATCATAATAAATACTAGAACAAAGCCATAGTATTCTAGCTAATGGAATGTTTGACTTTTGGCAACATTATCTCTTACCAACAGCAAAATCAACCTAAAATCACTGGTAAATAGACTAGAAAAGATGACATTAAAAAAAATTCGTAGTTGCTTGACTGTTGATGCAGGACAATAGCATGGAGGCCAGTTGTCTGGAGTGTGCAAGAATAAGGAAGAATAAAATTAAGGGTTTAGGGATTTTCACACTAGGCCCTAACCCTTTCCTTCCAGAATTTAAAATCAATCAAATTCCATGAATTACAATTCAAATTATATGAATTACGATTTAAATTCCATGAACTAAATCAACAAATTAATTTTATTCATGAGATATTCAAATATGAATAAACTTTAAACTTATAAATAGGAAAATCCTCAACGCCACAGCTTTAATTTCACAAAGTGGAAATAAACAAAAATAATTATTTTAAAATCATATCTAACTTTAAATAAATTCTCTCAATTTTAGCTAAGTCCACTTAACAAATAACACTCAAATTTAAATTAATAAAATTAGTCAAATACGCTTAGCAAGTCATAAATCAACCCAACTAAACTAATGACTAATTCAACTAACTAAATACGGCTCAGTTCAACAAAATAGTAAGTATTGAATCAGCTCTAGCGCATCTTTGATAAACTCGACTATAACGAGCTCCGTAAGTGTCCGCACCAATCTTACCAGGGTGGAAAAAACTCAATTCCATCAAGTAAGGGTCAAGTACCTCTCCAAGATGTCTGGATCAATTTGCTGCAACACCTCTCGGTAACCCATGAATCCTATAATGGATGAAAACCCTTTCACCGAACCAAATACCGCTGATATCCTTGATTTCAAGTAGATATCTCCTCCACATCAAGAATTTGTTCAATTTGCTGGTAACCCATGAATCCTCCTTTTTGTTAAGTTTAGTTGGTGGATACTCAAGTGTGGGTTCTATCTCAAGAAGGATAAAATGATCAAACGAATCACTGGTTATTGTCGTTGGTTCCCTATATGCCACAAAATCTAAAATATTAAAAATCAAGCTAATCCTCCAATTAGATGGTAAATTAAAAACATAAGCATCTAACTCATTTTTATTCATAATTTTAAATGGTTTAGCTCCACGGGCTTGTAATTTCCTAACCCTAAATGGGAATTGTTCGGGTCTAAATGAAATTCGTACTGCTGTCCTACCAAGGCAATAAGGAACAGGAAAAGACGTATAAAAATTAGTATTTTATTTTTGTTGTTTTGCAATACACTGGTTCTAGTATTCTAGCAATGGTACATGTTACAACCTTTTTAAAGCTTAACCAATAAAATTGGCCTTTCACAATGTCAATTATTTTATTCCACCAAAAATAACCAACAAGACCTCCAACATGAGGCACCGATATCATAAAATCTCTAATAGAGGTACTGGATGAACACAACCTATGACCTCAAAATAAATATTCTAGTAAAAGATAATCAAAATGCTCTCAAGATGATCCATCTTGTAATACAGCATAGATAATTTCAAAATCAGGACAATTCTCATAGGTTTCCTTGAGTTTGTTAAAACTGATAGCCTCAATGCCCATAGTAGACAATAAGGAAACTTCAAGATTAAAAGTGTCGGCCGCCCGATTATCAACTTCTGCTTTATGCTTGAGTACAAAAATGTACTCTTGCAGAAACTCAGTCCACTTAGCATGCCATGAATTAAGCTCTCTGAGTTCAGGTACATAACTTCGTGATGAGAGGAGAAAAAAAACTCATGTGGTAGTTGATAATATTTGTGATTTCTAAGTGTCTAAATTACAACATAGAACTTCTATCATATGCGAAGTATTTTTGTTTTGGCTCATTTAATTTCTCACTAAAAAAAGACAAGAATGACTTTCCTAGCTAACCATTCTACCAATTCCTACTCCTAAAACATCACAGGATACTTCAAAAACTTTAGAAAAGTCTAAGAATCTCAATACAGGAGCCCCACACTTACATGTCTTAATTTGAGTAAAGGACCTGTCAGTAGCATTTGTCCACTCAAACTTATTTCTTTAAGCAGTCAGTAATGGGAGTTATAATGGTGCTAAATCTAGGAATAAAATGACAATAAAAAGTAACTAAACAATAGAAGCCACGTACTTTAAAAATATCGTGAGATATCAGCCATTCAAATATAGCCCTCACTTTCTCGGGGTCAGCAGAAACACTTTCGGGAGAGTACAAAACCTAAGAAGATAACTCGAACAACAACAAAGGCGCACTTCTTTAAGTTTGCAAATAAGCTCCCCATTCTAAGGACCTGACAGATCTGACAAAGATGATCCAAGTATTCTCTCCTAGTTTTGCTAAAATTATGGATGCCATCAAGTATACGACAATGAATATACAAATGAAAAGTCGCAATACTTGAGTCATCAATCACATAAATGCATTAGAAGCAATAGAAAGCCTAAAAGATATAGCCACTCATTCGTACAAACCATCTTTTATTTTGAAAGTCAATTTCCATTCATCCCCAAGCATAACCCTAACCTAATAATATCAACTCTTTAAGATCGTTCTTCAAAAATATAGTGGACCCAGCCATTATGTCTAACATATGTTGTTAAGGTATAGGGAAATGGTACTTTGTAGTAATTATACTGATGAAGAGACTATCCATGCACATTCTCCAAATGCTATCCTTTTAAGGAATAACAAGGGCAAGAATAGCACAAGAGCTTAAACTTTCCCTTAAGTAGAACATTTACTGGTCCTTCTAATTCGTTATGCTCAGTAGGATTCATACGATAATAAGGTAAGTTTGGTAGAGTTGACCATAGAACCAGATCAATTACGTGTTGAATGTCACGCACAGGAGCTAGGCAATCAGGTAGGTCAGTAGGAAAGACATCAAAATATTTATTAAGGAGAGAATTAATCTTAGGAGGCTGCTCAATAGGATTTTTTTTTAACATGTAAACAGTAAGTGCCCAAACACAACTACTATCATTGATCTCTGTCTTAAATTCCCATGCTCGAATCAAGTGCAAACTTTTGTTATTCTCAGTCTACTTAAGAGTCACATTCTTCTTTTTAGGAGTAGTCCTCAATGGAAATAAATCAACCACTATCTTAACTTGTTATATGAAAAACACAAATTTGTACGACGAAAAAATATGAAATCAAGATCATATAACCACAATCACCCTAAGATCACACTACCAACTTTTATGAGTAGTACATTACATCATGCTTTATCTTGTACATCATACTATATGGAAGATCAGATGCATAGGACCTGCAACTCACAGGATCCGCAAGCGGATCCGCATGACTTGAGTGGGCGGATCTGCGTCGATCACGCAATGGATCTATATGGGTCACTGAATTGTAGAATTGCACAATTCACGAGAACACATGACGTGGGGCTCCATGGTGTATGCTAAATTGTGAGGAGGTGACATCCCTGGGGAGGAGGCGGAAGCGGAGATAGAACCTCTCGGTATAATGGCAGAGATAAGGTGGAACCTGGCGGCATCCAGGCGGAGGTGGAACAGGGCTGAGATACCAAAGTTGATGCGAAACAATGGCATGGCCGCTAGAGTGAAGTGTGGAAAAAAGAGAAAAAAAATATTAAGGGTCTAAGGATTCTTACTCTAGCCCTTAGCTTTTTTCCTTCCAGAATTTAAAATCAATCTAAATCCATGACACGATTCAAATCCCATGAACTAAAAAGTCAAATGAACTTTATTCATAAGTAATTCAAATACATACAACCTCTAGACCTATAAATCAGAAAATTTTCAATACTGCAACTCTAATTTGGCAAAGTGAGACTAAGGCCTTGTTTGGCATGAGCCCAAAAATGGACAAAAAAATATCTTAATAATATTTTAAATTTATTATAAATTTTAATAACTTTATTTCACATCCAACACAAATTCCAACCTTAAAAATCAACTTTATTTCACATCCAACACAAATTCCAATCTTAAAATCAACTTCATTTCACATCTTACACACCTCCCAATATTAAAATAAATTTCTTTCCCATCAACTCTATAAAATAAATTATTTTCTCTTTCCTTACCCAAATTCATTCTCCAACCAAACAAGCCCTAAACAAAACAAAAAAAAATCTAAAATTAGATAAAATCTAATTTTAAAATAAATTTTCTCAATTTTAGCTAAGTCAATCTAGCAGATAACTTTCAAGTTTAAACCAGTTGACTTAAACTAGTTTGAATAAAAAAAGGAACTCTCAAATTTAAACTAGTTGACAAAATCAAATAGGCTCATTTCCCACTAAACATAAAATATTAAATCAACCCTAATGTTCTCCTATAAAACCAGATCATAACAGACTCCATAAGTGTTCGCACCAATTTTTCATGCAAGTTGTAACCTTGCCACCTCACATTATTGTTGCAAAAACTAAAATAAGTGTGCTCTGAATACCATAGTGGTGGGGACACGACGACATCAGACCGTCGATTTATTTCAGGCAAAATCTACACTCGACGGCAGAGATCTCATCACGTGGCGTCGATCTGGATGGAAGATTGATCTGTAGATTTAGCAGCAGGCACGATTGGTGGCTGATCAGTGGATTGAAATTCCCCATCAATTTATTGATTTGAATGGGAATATTCCAAATTTTGGGCGGATCTTGTTTATTCCTTCTATTTTAGTTATTCGCATTTAGTATGTTGTAATCAGTTTTTATTTTCGCATTTATTTCTGCAATTTGAAATTCGATTGTAATAAGGGCAAGAACTTGTACTGTTTTTTCTTAATCCTGGAATAAAATCAATTTGAGTTTGAGTTATTGCGTGTTATATCCCGGTGAAGGGAAAGGTTGGGGCCTTAAGTGAAAATCCCTAAATACCCTAAAGTAATTTAAGGTATTTCCCCAACTTTTCTCAGATTTTAAAATAATTTAAGCTCAAAGAAATCCAGGCCTCTTATTGCAAATTTTCACCCAAAAATCCCCTTTCTTCTCCCCTCTGTCGGATCGGCCCGAGCCCACGCGCCAACAGGCGAGCGCCCGCCTCCGCCTCCACGACGCCCGCCTCCGCCTCAGCCTTTGCGCCGCCCGCCGACCATCGACTAGCGCCGGTGACTTCGCCGCCGGTCAAATCCGTCCCGCCGCCTCACGAGGGCCTTGCTCGGCCGCGCCGCGCCTCGCCTAGCTCGGCCGCGCCACGCTCAGCAGCGCCACGCCACTGGCTGGTGAGATCTTGTAGTGGTGTCTGTTATTGGGACTACTTGATTTGCTCACCCGTGTGACATGAACATTATTGTATGATTAAATTATTGTTGAGTAATATTATATTGTGAGGATACACATAATACTACGTACCCTGGTTCTGACGTGTTGAGATATGGTTGCCCTAAATCTTTTGGTAAATTTACTAGATATCATGTGCGCTTGTTTCTAAATATTTGAAATCAATTTACTTTTCGAACCTGTGATTTCTTAATTATTATACAACCATCATTAGCAATATTTCTGAATCAATTTTATGTTTATTTGCTATCTTATTTACTGATCTCTAATCAGGATTACATCACGTGTATTGTCCTGCATCACATAGTCTTCTACACTAGCCTTCTGCTCTTTATATACACATAATTGCTAACATGATATTTAAGGAAAAGTGATGCTGGACAAAATACGGGTATATGTAAATTTAGAGCTCAGCAAGTCAATTGACAAATTGTAATAAAGAAAGAGCAATTATATTCAAGATCAATTGGGTGATAATTGAAAAATATAATCCTACAAAATAATCGGTGTTAAATGTAAATGAAGCTAGAGTAATGGCAAATAAAGTTTTACCAAATTATGTTGGCTAATCAATCTGATCAATTATATCAGATGTAATGAATATAAATACACGAGATCACTAAGAAAAGTCTGAATCCAATAGTGATTTTACTCAATTGAATCCATAATGTTCAATTAGAGTCAAATCAAACCCAAATACCATATAATTTCAATTCAATATCAATTAACCAATTGATATTAGATTTTCTATACATTTACACCTAAAATTGCAAATTCTAAAGGAATTGAAGTGATTGATTGTTGTAGAAGGAGGAGCGCATGAAATCAACCCACAATTTCAACCGTGAATGACCAAACGGATTAAAGAGTTGACTGATCCATTATGCAAGGTGTGTGTCCCACGTTGGTCTCTAAACAAGATCGGAGATTGAATGTGATTCATAGCAGTGGCTAAGAGATCCTTCGCATTGTTGGACATGTGTAGACTTAGCAATGAGACAACTGTATTAGAGAAGAGATCTCATTCAAAAATTGCATAGTGAATGACGTTGAATTACGATGAAAGAAAATTTAGACTATTTTTTATTCTCACCTAGTGCCCTAACTCTTTCCATCACCAGAAAATCGATTTCATCACTAAAATCATAATACAAATCAAACTCAAATTTTTTAATTTAACTCAAAATCATAATGAATAATCATTGACTTGAAATGGAATAATAACCTTAGACCAAAACAAATAATGTGAGACTTAAGCCTCAGTTTAGTTGATGTCCAAGTTAGTCATGACTATTTTTTAAAAAAATAAAGTAACTTATACAATTCGTACATCAACCAATTTTATTTAATATTCTCACAACTAACTAACTTTATTTCTCATCATATATATATATATATATATATATATATATATATATTATAAAAAATTTGAAAAGATAGTCATGACTAACGTGGGCATCAACCAAATAGAGGCTAAGACTAAACAAAAATAAAATAAAACAAATAACTCAATAGATAACATATTTGAGTGAATCAATTCAAACAAACTCAATAAATAGACTCGACCCAATCTAAACCAATATATCAACATGATCATATCATGAATTGTTCTGCATCGTCAATGGCAAAGATATCCGCATCAGAAAATTTACCCAACAACATGTACTATTCATGTTGCACTCAAGTTTCATTTGTGTTTCAAATAAAATATGTAGCAATCAACAGTATTTCATTATTTAGGTATTCTATTCCTGAACATGATACTACAATACAGATACACACTCTGATGTGTTTCAATAAACTTATACAGCAACTTGTAAGATAGGAGAAACTTATTCAGAAACTTGTACCACGCAACTTACTATAACATATAACGAATGCTCAAATTATTGCATGCTTGGAAGTACCCTAAATTTCCATGAGCATAGCATGACAAAATTCAGCAGCTTAAAAAAAAAAGAAACTCATACTTCAAGTTCATTTTCATTGAAACATAGAAAAATAAAGGTAGAACTTACTCTAGATTTTGCACCTCTAATCTCACAGCCCAATCTCCTCCATAACCACTGAAACTTCCCTTCTGCTTCAAGAAACTAGTTGCTAAAGACAAAGGTTTGTCCACCAACACCTGACGTCCAAAATCTCGACCATTATGTTCAGTCCAGCCATATGTACTCAGGTCATCAGAATCTTGGCATACATGTCTTAAAAAATATTGCCCGTTTCTTATGCCAATCCACATCAATCCAGCAATTAATGAATGGGGAGTTCTGAAAGTACACCAATAAAGCAGCACTCATGAACAAATGAAAACAACAATTGCAAGGGAACAGTTAAAGATCATAAACATTACATGATAAGTCATGGAATCTAGACATTTTCGAAATAAGTTTATTCGAATATCAGTACACATTATACATCCTAACAGACCAATTAAGAACAAAATCAAATATTACAGTCACTGCATTATCAAGAAACTAACACTGAAATTGCCATAACAAGTCTATTAATAGCAATGCACATCAAAGCATGCATAAGAATTTTCATGCCAAGAAATAACATTATCTAGACATTTTTCTTAACAATTCTATTCTAATAGAAGCACACATTACAGCATTCATAATAGACCTATTAATAAAATCCAATATTAAAGCCACCTCATTATCAAGAATTTTTAAAGAAAAAATCTTAGAATTTACAACATAGACACTAGACACAGCCTAAACACATATAGTTGTTAATCCGATCACCTTGCACGAATTCCAAGGTAGACATGGGGACGGTAAGTTCCCCAGTATAAAGATTCCTTATGCTCCCCCTGGAACTGTGACACCAATATGTGCAACAGAATGCACACATAAAAAGCAAAGAAGTCGTTAAAATCAAAACCTCCGGTTCCATCGAATTCTTCATTTTTTTTTTTGCTTTGTTCTTTCAAATTCCTTACCTGAGGCAGGTCCAACATTTTTGGGGCGGGAAAAGGCGTAACAAATCGCATCATCTTCTCAAACTCCAAATTTTCCGCGTCTCTCGCATGATGATAGTAAAAGAAGAAAGCGACCAGCAAGAGAATGAGGAAGCTAAAGCCTATCCCTAGGAGCGTCCGGACTCTTACGTCCATGAGATGGAGGGGACCATGATCGCGGCTCTTCCCACTTCCGCTCCCAGTTATGGCTCTCCGAACGCCTGCAGCAGCATCGCCATAGCCGTCGCCTGGAGGGGCCTTCGCACGGCTCCGAGCGGTTCTTCGGCTTGCTCCACTCATTCATACCTTGCTCTCAAAAATCAGAAGAAGTTGGAATCATCGGACAGCAGTGGAGTCGAGAAACGAGAGGCAGACGAGAAAGAGGGTTTTGCTATAATCGCCTTCCCCAACCCTGCTCTTGCACGACCATTATAATAATATATATATTGTTCAATTCATCTCAACTTCTTTTTAATATTAATAATTAAATTAATATCCAGGCTAAAAATATATAAATTAATAATATTTTTTATTTTCAAAAAAATTACCTCTTTTAACCACCCCATGTTAATCTAATGGATGCTTAATAATACGGTGAACATTCGAGAATTAAACATGACCTAATCTGATTTTCATCGCATGCAATATTTGAATTATCATAAATTTAATAAGATTGGGATAATGGAGCAAAGGAGGACTGAGTTTTATTTAGAAAAATGCTTTGTAGAGCGATCTAAACATTGAACCTAACTAGTATTCTTATATAGCATTTATATGATAATAGTACTACATAAATAAATAAAAGTTATTTTTTTTATCTATTTAGCAACAGCTATATAAAAATTTTATTTATTAAAGATGTATAGCATATTACTCTTTAATTTAATAGATTTGAGCTAATTCACACCTACTCAGCAATAATAATTCAACATTTAATTCATAATAATATGCTAAATGAACGGAAGGCATTCCCTCAATTGTATCGCAAAACAATTATTCATTAAAAAATAACTGCCACACTAACAATTTTCAAAGAACTTTAGCATCATTCTAGTCCATAATAAAATGAGCTCTCCCGCCAATCAAACATGTCACATCCTGTGAATTAAACTTTTAAGAAGGAAAAAACAAATTTCACAAATATGCATCTCTTGAAACTTTTTTTAAAGTTTAACTTTAGCAAAGTATTTCTCTTCTCTTTATAACAAATTTTTTTTGTTGGTAAATTGCTCAAGTCTTTCTATGAACGTGCAAAAAAGTTCTTTTCAAATTATGTTAAGTATGTCTTTCGAATTTACTTCTCTTTTCTTGCAAGGTTATATCACTACAAAATAGACACTTTCTTAAGCAAGATCCTCTCCTCAACTTCTTGGGACTCAAATTCCCCTGACCCATTTACATATATTCCTATCTAAATTACAAAATTGACATTATTGCATAACACAAACATTATGAATTCAGCACTTCAGTCAAATGCTGTTAAACATGTTCTTTAAAAAAAAAAAAAAAGAGGCCAGTTTTTACATCCTCACAAATTCAAGTACAGGAACCGAATGATTTTAATGTAATGAAATCATAGTAACAGAGCATAACATAAAATTTATATAATGCTAAATCAGGATTTGAGCATGTAATACATCAATAAATGAAGTAATTTACAATGACATAACATAAAGGTGTTTTAATTAACCCCAAAAACGACGGATGAACACTGCAGACATCAGACCAATAACCCAAATCAGATGGCGTAACACATGAACGCAGTTTTAACAACTTCCATATAACCGAATTACAGTCATGACCCGCATAAAGCATTCCCACATAATTATAAGTTTATAACCTCATTAATTATTAATTCATGCTTTGATAGTCACAGTGCAGAGGCAGAGGCCAGAAGGCTTCAGCGACGAAGTTCGCCACTCCGAGCCAGCAGGAGCAGATGGATCATACAGCAGAGTCCGGTAGCCCGGATCTTCCTCCATGGAGAAGAGCAGCAGCTTCCCGCCGAGGATGCCGAACCGAAAACCGATCGCCGAGCTTCCCGTCAATGGCACAGGAACCTTCCGCCATGAATT
Source organism: Apostasia shenzhenica (assembly GCA_002786265.1). Classification (NCBI taxonomy): domain Eukaryota; kingdom Viridiplantae; phylum Streptophyta; class Magnoliopsida; order Asparagales; family Orchidaceae; genus Apostasia; species Apostasia shenzhenica. The sequence continues at coordinate 169,962 of KZ451960.1, forward strand.
ATCGGTAGGGTCGAACACAGACAGTATCCTCTGATCCTTCCACTCCATGCAGAACAGCTGCATCCCCAGCACTGCATGGGCTGTCACCATCACGCAGCCCCTGTTCTTTATCTCGCACCACGCCCGCTCCTCGGGGCAGTAGACGTCGACGAACCTCGAGTTGCCAATGATGAAGCTCGAGCGCCCTCCCATCACGTACAGCTTCCCGCCGAAGCTGCAGGCAAAACAGCCGTATCGGGGTCGCCGGAGGCTTTCGATTAGCGTCCACTTGTTGGTGTCCGGATCGTAAACCTCGGCGCTGGAGAGGCTCTCGCCATCGCATCCGTAGCCGCCTACCGCGTAGATCAGGCCGCCAACCTCAGTGCAGGCGAAATCGTACCGAGCGATGTGCATCTTTGCCAGTTTGCTCCACCTGGATTACACTACGAATGATCACTTTAAAGATTGATGTTTGATTATTACACGAACAGTCAAACAAATTATCACGCACCCGAATCATTTTTCATAATAGCAATAGTAACTGAATGCAAGTTTACTTCGCTGAATAAATTTTATCTTTATTATTTCCTTTCCAGTACTTTTATGTGTAATTTCAAAGATCGAACAAACACACACACATATATATATATATATATATATATATATGATAAATACAATACTTTTATGTGTAATTTTTGTAGTTTGTATCTATCAATTACCACTAGCGTTGACTTACTCTAGGATGCATGTAATTAAACATAATTTTACAACAGACTAAAAAGGTACCAGCAGTCAACATTTAGCCTCGTCAAGCGCATTCATTAATATGGCATCAATACTCCATAAATGTAACTACAAATACAATAGAAGTATCCACACAAACATCACAGCGGACATAGTCTTAATTTCCTTGGCAATTATAAGTCTAAATTAGGAACTAGGAAGGCAACTAAAAAGCCACACACCATAATAACAGGATGACAATTTTAAAAGGTAGGCTAGACATCAACCCATTAACTAGTTAAATAGCAACTGTTAATACAAAAATCTGCACCTATATCTAAGCCACACACATGGCGCAAAGCCAGCAAATGCCTTAAATTAGTGGGTAAGCTTACAAAAATCAGGCCATCAAAACAAGAAAAAGCTATTTCATGGGCCATAATTCTTCGATAATATCTAAACATGAAGAGACAAGGGCCATCAAATGTGAGAAACTGATTAAAAGAAAATTGAGAAGTTGAAAGTAAGGATTCATGCCTACATATAAACGACTTGTACACAAGACAGATGAGATACATTGTTATAATTAGGAAAAGAAGACTTCAATATCTCTCTCTATATGCTCCTTCTTAAGAAGATGGCATTCTCTTCTTGATGTTGTTCGTATTATCAAGGTTATGTAATCCCTTTTGTTGAAGCTCATCATACATAGTGGATATTATTATTCTATTATCGGCCAGGTAGGAAGATATATCCTCCAAACCAAGTATATTCAATATCTACATTTCATTAATTTTCTTGATTGTGAGATTTAGAATCTTGATATCTTGAGCAAATCAAACACTTCACCTCAAAAAATCATGTTAACTCCAAACAGTAGGAATCAACAATGATTGAATCATTAGACAGGAACAGTAGGATCAACAGAATAGAAAACAATGATTAACTGACCAGACAGGAAAAATAACAATGAAAACACTATTTAACAACAACCAGTGAGAGAAAAGACTTTCACAATAAACAGCATATTAGTTTTAAATTTAGAAATCCAAGTCCAACTCATACGAGAAATAGAAGTTATAGGACTTACGGACCTGTTAAGACAGGAATCATATTGATAAACATCAGCAGAAGCATTTTTTTGCACACAGTCATCCATAGAAAGCCCGCCAATTATCAGCAGTTTCCCACCCAATACAACTACAGAAAACCCAGTTTTTACTGGGCCAGGCATTTGAGGAAGCATCCTGCTTTTACCTTCTAATGAGCTCATCATTTCCCAGTGGCTTCCCATTCCTTGAGAATCACTAGTAAGGAAATAGAGCCACTCCTCAATCATGCCTGTTTCCTTCCTAATAGTGATGAACTCCTTGCTTTGAATAAATGACCTCCATCTCTTGCAGACAGATCCCATAACAGGAAGATATTTCCGAGGAACAAGTGCCAGGCAAAACTTTGCGACATCATTGGGTAATCCGGGAAGGATGGAGCAGAATGAATCTGAAGACCAGTCAGAAAAGTTTGTCATCACTGACTCAGTAACCCATTTTCGAGCACTACCTAGATCATGCATTGCAAACTTAAATATCTGGAAAGATTTCAGTAAACTTCCCAGGAAATTAGATTTCTACCCAGATCAATTTGCGCCTTCTGCAATAGAATCAGTAATATGCGTTGCTGAGTCGATTCTATAAATAGCAGCAATCCAGGAGCAGTGGTTCATGATAGCCATCACTTATGGGGATCTTAAGGGACCAAGTCCAGGAAGATGCTTGGAGATGGTTGGAGAAAGGTCTCGATCTCAATGGAACTTTCAAACTTTTTTGGGATAACTCAAATGCCATTCGACAGCTGCTTCCCTTACAAAGGTTTAATTCAATTGAAAGGTGCTGGCTGAGCCCTCTCTTCGCATTGTAAGAATAGCTCCCTCCACTACACATTTCCCTTGCACCTAAAGATTATAGAGTTAAAATAAATCTTAATGCTATTCCACTGATATTTGTGCAGAAGCATTCATTGAAATGGGGATAATGAAAAGTACAATGGATGAGTGAGATAGGATGATCATATACCACAAAAGAACATGAATAACTTGGCAAAATTTAGCCTCCGGAAGCTTCCATTTCCCCAAGGTCACTGAAAGGAAAATCCAAAAGGCAACGTACGTATGAGAAAGTTCTTAAAGTCATGAAAGAAGTACTATGATCTATACATTAGCAATTTGTGATGGAAATATTGATGTTAAACTTCATCCGTCATATAAATAGTTGAACCATCAGAAAACCAAGTACCATGGATTAACATGAAGTAATTAATATAGACCATCAATTCAAATCATCATTTAGCTAAATACAGTATCCTTTGGGATAAAAATAATGCTATCTACCTTACATAGTTCATACATAATAAGCCTATATATATTAAGTGAAATTAAAATCCATGACTTCTTTTTGGGTGTTCCAGGCATTTTATCACTCCGCCAATATGTTAATCATATATGATAGAATCCTTTCAAGGTTGGACACAAATTAAGTTTAGGTTAGTTATTAAATCAAACAACAAGCTCAAAGAATTTTTATTGAACCATAAAGACTTAGAGAAAAAAAAAATTCAAGTGGTTGAGGTTACTAAAAGATATAATCAATATACAACACTTTTTATGATTTAAAAACAATTAAATGGCACAATAGTAGGATTGAGAAGATATTTTTGTTAAGAGGCCGTGGATTCTATTCCTAGAGTTGTCACTTTGCAAATTTCCTTATTTTTGACAAAAAGATTTTATTTTGAGTTAACTAAAAATAAAGTAGTTTTAAGTCAAGCTGACTTGAACTCGAAGTCTTCTGAGCATGAATCAAGTTCAATCTCACATGAAGCCAACTAGTCGCTAGCCATGTACTAAGATAAAAATATTTAGATCCACTTAGCATCCCCTTTCCAAGACCAATGAAGATACACAAGTAGGGTTGGCCATTTAGTGGAGTTCAAGAGGGTCGCCCTCAACTCAAAATCAAAACCATTTCAATTCAAGTTTTATTGGACCCAATAACATCTATTCCAGTTTTGAATTTATTTGAATTGGGTTATCAAATTTACATCATAAATAAATATGCATTAAACACATCACAGATATTATATGTCATAATACTAATTATAGGTTTATACAAGAGTGTGAGTGTGACAACTTTTGACCCTACCAGTGAACCCAACCGAAATCTAACCCAACTTAACAGGGTGTAGTTCATTCTTATATGAGTTTGGGATAAACAAGTAGACTTGATTATGGCCACGTAAGAACCTCAAGTTTACGTTGGGAGTCACCCATTTACATTTGTAAATGACCGGTTAATAAAGTTATTACTTAACTTTTGTTTTTAATCTCACATTTAATGCTAATTGCTAGATGCATGACACTATGACTAATCCTATTTTCAAAACTAGGTCTCTGATACATCCCAAACTTGTATTGTCGACGTATTACTAGCCTTATTGGTAAGGACACCACGATCGACCGTCGATTCATTTCTGGCAGAGTTTACCATCGACAGTCGAGATCCAGCCACAATGCTTCAATCTGGATCGATTGATTATTATGATAGATTTGGAAAGATAGATGCTGCGAATCGCTGACTTGGTGGATTGGAAATCTCTCATTCATTTTGATTGATTGAAGATTTCATTTTGGGACAATTTTTTTTTTCGTATTTATTTTGTATTAGTTATTTCTATTTCCGTGATTATTATTTTAAGTATATTATCTGGTATTTTCTCGTTTGTATGAGAAATTTATTATATTATGTATTTTTTATTGAGTTAATTTGTATAGAGGTCTATATAAATGTCTCCCTGTTATTCTTATTTTTCGAATGCTGAATGAGCTTGATTTGTGTTTTCTTTAGGATTATTTGATTCTGGAATGAATCGATATCCCGATAGGGAAGGGCTTGAGCCTTGGGTGAGAATCCCTAAACTTCACCCGCTCCAGCTCCTCCCCTCTGGGTTCGATTTCATTCATCTTATATCCCTCAACATTCACCTCACCTCATCCTCACCCACCCCTCCTGCTAGTTTGTGTTCCTGCGTCCAACTCACTGACTCTGATCTGACACGGACGTGTAGTCATGCCTTGACATCGCTAACGATGCGATCATGCCTGTTACGCCGACGAGCACACCTTGGCTCCGCGAGTGCGTCGCAGAGCTCTGCTTTCCTCCATGTGCCTAACCCCTCGCGCGCTCCGCTTTCCGTCCTGCCCGCGCGCTCGCCTGCCGCGTTGTGCCCGCACACTCGCCTGCCGCGTCGTGCCTGCGTGCGCTCTCTCGTAGCATCGCACCGCAAGTGCTCGCCCTCCGCGGAGCGCCTGCGCACGCGCCCGCACGAACCCGCGCATTGTTCGTGACCCACCCGAGTGCGCCTGTGATTGCGATCGCGCCTGCGATCACTATTGCGCCCGTGCTTCCGCAACCCGCGCGCGCCCGAGCCGCCCGCGCGCACCCGTGTGCCTGAAGCTGCCAGCCCTAATTTTGAAAAATTACATTGTGGCCATGAATTATCTAGCTCAGGTACGAATTTCAGTAAGCTTTGACCTGGTTAAATCAAATACTCTTGGATCATTCTGCTCGCTTGTGACTTGCTCGAACTTGCTCCACCTGTACGACCTTGCATTATTGAGTGCAATTTAATCATTGTTGCTTAAATATTGTGAGTTCCCCATATTTCTGTTACCCCGTTTCTGATTTGTTAAAAACCGAATTGCGTCCTAATCGGAATTGATAATTTTTCAATTACCTTCGATCTAATTTATTTAAAATTTTAAAAATAATTGGTTCTACGGGTTTAGTTAATTTCTCAGTCATTTCAAAATCAATTTCTGACAATTTAGCATTAATTTGTGGATATTCTGCTAGATATAATTTGTTGATCTCTAAATTACATCATCATTCAACTATCTCGTATCACTTATCCTAACTATATTGTTGTTATTCTAAAATTTAGTCTTAAAAGTTTGACGATTTTAAGAATGAATATATTATAAGATTAGATAACAATAGTCACATCAAGCAAGAACTTAAAGATTTTGGGTATATTATGCGATAGAAAAATATTGTTGCATTGAATTTATGACATTGTTATCCAAAGTGACCAACTATGCAATTTAAGTATTTGGCAACCAAGTGGCAAATATCAACAAGACTAGTCTAGCAAAGATGTGAATATACAAATGGATGGTGATTACAAAAAAGCGAACAGCATTTAAAATAAATATATCAAGAAGGTGGACATGGTACCTATAAAGAATAAGATGAGAAAGTGATATTTAATATGGTTTGGCCACGTTGTCAAAGAGATGAAGAGTAAGCCTACAAAATAATTTATAAAAAGATAATTACACATGACTTTGATCCACTTGTGATCATAGAGAGCATTGCTTCAAATGGAGATCAACTGAGAAAAAAATTCCATATAGCACAACACAACTGTTATGGATCTAGCCATAGTTGTTGTAGTATCCATACATGGATCTCCTTCTCATACAATCACGATAAGAAAGATGAGAATATTAAATACTTTACATATGCACCGTAACAATCCAAACACACATGCTTATGCGTAGATAGTGTTGACTACGAGTATAATTGACTCCATTTTGGCGAGTTCACTTCAAGACATAAGAAATTGAGTTGATTTTGAATTGCGTAAATCCAACGAGTAATTGCTAGCCAAGCACATCAGACATTTTCAAGAAAAATAGCAGTTTACCAATACTCTACCACATTTGAATAATAGAAGACACTGTTGAGTATTCCACATTTATGGAGATCTTTGACTAAAAAGTTAGAATTTACAACCATGAAATGCATGGGTTTCAATCTATCCTATCACATAGAATCTTATTAAATTAAAAACAACGATGATAATAACTTTTCTGCGGCAATAACTTTTGGTTAAAGTAAATATTTAGAGCATCACTACAAAATTAATAGTTAGTAGAACAAATTTTTCTATTCATAGAGTATAAAAAGTAAATTGACACCAATGATAAGCATGGTAAAATGGTTATAATGCCAAAATATGAGATTCCATGAATGTTGGTGGAAGCAAGTGTTAGGCGAAGATGGACAGAGAAAATGAACACTAGTTCTAAATGATCGGATCAGGAATGTAGCTCTGCAAAGAAATGAAGAGAACCAAGAAAGCAAAAAACAAGGAAATCACAAAGCAGGAAATGCAATTTAGGTAGTTCGGAGAGATCCTCTTGCAAGTTGAGCAGTAAAGAATTTCACTACAGTGACAAAGGGGTCTCCAGAGGCAATTACAATAGAGAATTTCAGAAGAGCATAGAAGTGGGACCCAGAAAAAATTTCGGGTTCTGGTGGACATGGAGGGACTTCAATAGGACTTGTCTTCCCTAGCAGCACAGGAGCTCTATTGGTTTTGGTGACTGGCAACCCCGGTTGACCACGAAACTGCCTATTAGACCTAGCTGTTAGGATGCAAGCTATCGTGCCCGATGTTATTCTGATAAATACAAGGGGAATAGGGAATAGAATGACAAGTTATAACCGAAATGGAAAATAAAAAATCTCGACAAACATGGTAAACTTTTTCCGTGGAATGATGACCTGAAAAACAAGTACAACTGCACAAGTGCGGCAATTGCTTAGAATTGTTGGACTTGAGATAACAGGATTGTAAGGAAGACCAAATCATCCAAAAAAGATTCGCTCAGTGGGAACAAGCTCGGAACTAAAGACGTCAAAATTGAATTAGGAAAAAACTTCAATGGGAGCAGAAAATCCAAGGAAAGACATGAAAGAATTCCCAAAAAGTTGTTTCAATGTGAGGAGCGGTAAGATCAATCAACAAATCTTCCGTCAACAACTCCAGATCCAGCAGGAATCGGGTCATTATTTTCGTCAAATAAAGAAAATCTTTAGAACTCAATGCTCCAAATTAAGAGGAGATAATACCTTAGTGGCACTGAGAGGCTCACAGATCCGATAACATTCGAGCGGTGAGAACCAAAGGCTGAGGCTGAAGAAGCGGAGGTGTCCCACGGAGAGTTGTGGAGGGATTTTAAAGGGGAATGCTGCAGAAACAGGATAGCGACGCCACCACACCGGCTCGTCATCATCCGTGCCAAAAATAGGCAGCGTAGAAAATAAAATGGAATAAATTTCCCATTTTTTTATTTTTTTTTCTAATTTTTATATGGGTTTTGAGATTAAAAATAGGCAGCGAGAAAATAAAATGGAATAAATTCCCCATTTTTTATTTTTTACAGGCCCTTTTCTAATTTGAGATACCTTTCTGTTTTATTTACGTACAACGTAAACAAAAATTAATATTTATAAATTTTTAATTACTTATTCTGAACGCATTCCCAAATTCTTCGTTAATTTTTATTAATTTTTACGATTTTTAAAATAATTTTCGTTTAAAAAAACAATAGCAGATAATTTTGCGTGTGCTTAGAATTCCACAAACATTTTAGTTGTTATAGATTTTAAGATTAAAACTTAATCAAATACCATATGATATATCATGTAATATAAATTAATTCTATTTCTTTACATAATATAATAATTAACTTGGCATTTTATTACATAGATTTTAAAATAATAAGTAATTCCATCTCAGTTCCTAACTTAAGTTTTTAATTCCACTATTACCTAAAATATTTTTCACATGAACTTTTAATCATTATTAAAAAGCTAAAATATATATTTAAATATAAACTACTATTATAAATTTAAATATAAAAAATAAAAAATTATGATTAAAATAATAATTGAAATTAGTTAATTATATTTATAATATTTAAATAATAATTTAATGATCAAATTTATTTAAAAAAAAATTTAAATGAGATAAATTTAGATGATATATTTTTATTATTTTTAATCAGCATATAATTTATGTTCTATGGAGCTCAAGTGAAATTATTTTTAAAATAAACTATCATTTTTAGGTGTAGAATTAAAGTAATTAGCTAAATTATGATTTAAAAAATAAGAATTAAGTAAGTCTATTGACTAAAAGGATCACAAAAGTGAAATAAAATAAGAAACTCGTGCTCCTCTTTTATGAGTGGGCCACACCTATAAACAATGTGCACAAATTCATATCATCTCTTTTCAATTAAAAAAATAAAATGATAAATTTAATTATGTGTTTTTAGGATAGTCAAAGCTTAACTTAATAGATTCGAATGAAAATTTGTTTGAGTGAAGTCTGTTTAATTTAATGTAGATTTGAAATTTATATATTTGCGAAATTTAATAATCTCCAAAGTTTTGTGAACATTTGTTATAAAAAAAAGTTTTCTGGGCATTTATATTTAACATAAACAATATTCGAGTACGTTCTAATTCAATCTAATTTTTAAAATAAATCAATTGATATATTAATTTAATAAGTAAAAATAAAAATGAGTATTTTTAATAGCAAATCTTAATTCAATTATAAAAAATAAATTATTTTTATTTTTTTTAGCGATATTTGTTTGACAACACTACTCATCTAATCTTACTGTAAAAGTAATTGCTTTTAAAAAAAATCAAAAAATAACTCATTTATTTGCTTATTTGTTAAAATTGATTATGATGTCCATAACCGAAGAGGGCTCGAGAAAAGGGAGAGGTAGATGACGTGATCTCAAATAGTAAAGACTCATTTTGAGAAAAAAATTGTGAGGCTAATGATGAGAAATTATGTAATTAAGTAGTACTGTGATGAATAATATCATCATAAGTATTCAAGTTATGCAATTTTTTAAACTAAAATGAATAATATTTCTATATTGAAATTACTAAATATTACATGGATGAACTGATTTAATTAATTAAAAAATTAAAAGAATTTATATTTAAAAAATTAAAGCAAATAAGAGTGCTATTTACTATTAAAATATTTGATGCCCCTTATCAGTTATGTGGATTGTAAAATTTGCTTCTTTAATTTGGATTGGCACTGTCAAAAAAAAAAAAAAAAAAAAAAAGTGGGATTGGTGGAGACTTGAGAAGGCATCGTCTGGATCGGGCAAGTTGCCAAATTTAATTTCTTAAATACGAAGAATAAAAGAACCATTCTTCAATCTTCACAGTTGTTTATCAAAAAAAAAAAAAAATTACCTACATGCCATATAATTTAATTTTATTTATGTCTTATTCATCCATTCTTAATTAATTATGCTATACACACTCAAAATATTACAAAATCTTACATACACACATTTTAACTTATTTTTATTATAATGAGTAATTATAATTTTTTAATAACCTAACTATAGTTAGATTACAAAAAATCTGAACCGTTCATCATATTATTTTAAAAATATTTAAATATATTTTGAATGAAAATCCTAAAACCTTAATATTTAGGTGACAGTAAAATCAGCACTTTAGCGTAGTATCGAGAAAGAGAAAAATATGTAACATTAAAAGTAAAAATATAATTTTAATGATTTACTAATAGAATATTTTTTTAAAAATAGATTTTAATTAAGTTTTAACTCAAATGTGTGTATGTAAGATTTTGTAATATTTTGAGTGTGTACAGCGTAATTAACTAAGAATGAATGAGTAAGGCATAAATAAAATTAAATTACGTGACATGTAGTTAATTATTAAAAAAAATCTTCGCTTAATATATATATA
>KZ451960.1:180332-208939 GCA_002786265.1 Apostasia shenzhenica
TATGCTAGGTTAATATAATCAAAAGCTTTAAAAAAAAGGTAAGTTACTTTAGCAACAATAAATTCTACTTTGATGTAATAATTTTATTTTAAAATTTATAAAAATTTTACAATGAAATTAATTTTATTTTTAGACATACAGAAGATTAAAATATAATTATCTATTTATTTTAAAATTTATATAAATGTAAAAAAATTAGTTGATTGTAATATTAGAACTAAGATATTTAAATTTTAATATGGCATGATTAAAAAATAATTTTAACCTAAATTAAAGTAATTTTTTATTGTTAAATTAAAGTAATCTTAGTAAAGCAAATTCCCGCATATCATATAAATTTTAGTATCCACAATTACATCTATAAATAATTTTTAATTAGATTATAAAATTATTAATCAAAAGATGACGTTTATATTACATAACACAATACCAAAATAACAACAAAACAACTGCCCCTTTAACTTTATCTCACATTTTATAGGCCTATAAAAATAGTAGCTAAACACTTTAAAGACATATCCAAACATAAAATTATATTAAATATTATGTATAATATAAAATAAAATTATTTTTTTATATTAATATTTGTATACAATGTAATATAAAATTATTTTTTTATTTTCTAAATAAAAAAATTCTAGACTTGAATAACTATATATCGCATCGATTACTTTGATTGCGACGGATAATATGAAGCCCTTCATCATTATCTAGATTTTTGATCAAGTGTTATCCACCATGCATCTTGTTACCATATACCGGAGCTAAATAGTTTCACATAATATAAGAATTAACAGATTATTGAACTCGTCTTATCTCTTTTTTAATATACCTTTATCCCTCAAAAATATTAAGATCGAGCTGTTTTATTATTTCAAAAAATATTATTTAACAACACTTTAAATTATAATTAACTCAGTGTCTTTGGTCGTGCCTACAATTATTGTTGATTGCAACTGCGTACTAAGCACGAACAACAATCACTATTGCAACTAAATGTATTCCTTACTTATAGCACTTTACATCAAGATTGTCACTGCTTACATGTGTTCGTCAAGAAGATTTATATTTATGACTACTGATGACATTTATCGCCCGACAAACTTGACTCTTGGCTGGCATCTATAAAACATTTAGAGCCATTGAGCCCGCACACGCTCACAACAAGAAGCACTCATTTCAAATTACCTAGCTAGGATTTCTCCGTACACATGATAGAATTACGTGCATGATTCGCTCAAGCAGTAAAAGATCTTGCTTAGCATGTTGCAGTAACATTTGAATTACTATTCTTTCTGTATTTCATCTATGAATGAGTGCATCGAGTGGATGATTCCATGAATGAAAAAAAGCTCGCCCAATATACGTCCCTTAATACGTATAACGAATGTTCTGCTCGACCGTTAATCAAGTAGAATTTAGGTCAAACCTGAAAACTAACCCATTCCAACAGCCCTAGTTGAAATTCGTGGAGTACACGTGCCAAGTGGTGACATGCTCGTGGCAAAACGAGCAACTGCAGATCCCAATTTATTTACTTTTAATTAACAGGAATTTTCTAATCCATGATGTTAAATATTTATGTATATGTTAATAAGTTTAAATACTTGTTTTGTAGAACTATCGAAAAAAAAAATTCTCATTTTTTAAAAATTAAGTAATCACCCAATTGAATCTCACAAATGCTTATGAAGAGAAGACATCGAGATAATGTAATAATTAGTTTAAGAAATACTTGTTAATATTCAAATATATATATTCTTTTAAATTTAATATAAATGCATCTGTCATTTGAAGACTTATATTAAATATGCAATTCCTGTAATTTATTTTAATAAAATATATATATATATATATTTATTACCTCCTATGTCTTCCTCACACCTTTTTTCCAACCTATTAAATTTACATCCCAACCACCAACGGTTTCGCCCTAATAAGTTCACATCTTCCTATAAATAAGCCCCAGAGCCCTCAGGTAAAATCCACAACCTCCAGTTCATTTTTGTGTCTTTAGCCCATTTTGGTACGACTCTCCTCAAGCGGCGAAATTCTGCTAGCAGAGGTAAGAATTCTGGTCTTACTAAGTTTAAAGTACATTCGATGATTTTTCTTGTCGACCCAATTTAATTAGGTTAACTGGTGATAAACTTGTTTAACTTATGTCAACCCACTTAACTCATATCAAACCCGATAAATCTGTATCGATCCATTTAAACTCAAGTTAACCCATTTGACCCAAGATGACCCGCATCGACCCGTTAAAAAATGAGTTAACCCATCTGACCCGAATTAACTTATTTGACATGAGTTAACCCGGCTGACCCAATTTGACATGTTTAACTCATTTGACTCATTAACTTGAAATGACTCAGTTTTGACCCAAGTTGACCTGATTTGACTCATTTGAACTAGTTTGGCCTATATTGACCAGTTTTGATCCACTTGGCTTGTCCGACCTAATTAACCTAAATAATTTAAATCAATATTTTCAACTTTTAAGCCCAATAGTGATTATTCATATTAAACTTAATCAATGAACACATCATCCACTAGCAAACTTTTATCGCCTCTCGTTCAGGTAAACAATTTTCACTGAACATAGGACATTGTGATTATTAAATTAAAATAGCTAATATACAAAATAATATTAATTATATTCTGTGAGCTATATTCTGTATATTTTGCATGACTTTATGCCGATATTTTATTGGGCTTTATGCCAAGATATTATACTGGGTTACACTGAACTCATGTTTCCTGAGATATATGATATTATGATGCGCTGGGATCCCGGTGGTTGACGAACCACCTTTTGGACGTGTGGCGTCCTGTGGGGGACGTACCTGCATCCTGTTATTCTGATATCACACTAGTGACGTACCTGCATTCTATTATTTAGATGTCACAATAGTAACGTATCTGGTACTACTGTTATCACACTAGTGACGTATATCTGCTGATTCTGATCATTCTTTAATATAAAAATTATTATACTTGCATAGCATGAAATATGATAAATTACATGATAATCTGATAACCTGGTCTGTTAATAAATTGAGCTATATGACTTCACCTGACCTATTGTAAGGTGGAGGTCGTTTACTCAGTCTATGTGACTGACTTTTGTCTTTGAGGTAAATAATCTATCGCCAGAAGAAGACCGCAAATTTCCCAGAGATGATGTTTCCCTATATCCCGTATGGACCCATTAATATTCTCCTTTTATCTCCTAGTATATTTACATTATCTCCTTGTATTCTAGCCTAAGGTTACTTTGAGTGACCTGTCTAGTACCTGAATTTGTGTAATTCTGTTCTAAGATTAATAAATATACATTTTTCTTATAATCTGTTCTGTGTTTCTAACTATAAGTCGGTCCTTATTTTATGGATAATTTATCCTTGAAAATGAGAGTGTGACAGATAATACTATAAAATTTTCTTGCTTTCGCTCTATTATTGATGATTGGATTTAAAAATGCGACATTGAAATGAACTTTTTAGCCTTTCAATAGAAATAAATTGATTGTTTCACTTTTGTATCTTCAACAAGGAAAAACATTTTTTCAAAAATATTTCACAAATGTACAAGAGAATTTACTTGAGCTTTCACATCAATTTCTATTTCTGATCTTCTCCCTAATTCAATATTTAAGTACTGTCATAGATTAAAAAAAATTATGATAATTGATGATCAAATTATTAGCTTATTTTAGATATTTTGAATTAATTATAAAAAATAATAGTGAAATATATAATGATATTATTAGTAGGATCTAAATAAAAAAGATAAAATGATAAATTTTATAAAAAAAAATTCATTGAAACTTAAAAATAAATTTTATAGAACTGTAACATGACTAACGATGTTATATACTGCCGAATACTGACCTAAAGTACAAAATACAAATAAAGTAAATATAGCAGAAATGAAAATTCTATAATGAGTAAGTGAGAATATATGAAAGGTCAAAATAAAAAGTGAGTATATTTACGAAAAAATTGAAGTAGCTTCAGTTGAAAATAACCTAAAAAAGAATCAACCTAAATAATTTCGTACACTATGCAGATAAAAGCTCTAACAAAAAAGTTAAATTATTAAATTTTGTTCATATAAAAAAAGAAAAAAGCCGACACAAATGTGACAAAAATCTATAACAAATGATTTTAAATACTTAAAACTAAATTAATATTTATTATTTAATAGAGTGTAATAAAAATAAAATATTTATATAACTAATCCTATTTAATAAAATAAAAACTTGGTGATTATTATTATTTTATAGATAAAAATTCTACAATTCTTCAATTCTAAGCCATAATAATTAACATTTACATACGTGTTACAAATTAGACATATATTAAGCCCTGTTTGGCGCGAAGACTAAATCAGGATCAAAATAATACTAATTTAAATAATAATAATACTAATAATAAATAAATTTTTTTAATCATTTTACACAAATTCTTATATAAAAAAATATTATTTTACTTTACATACTCAATAATTTTCAATAAAAAATTTAATTTTATTTTATATCCTAGACCAAAATACTCAATTTAATTATTTTGATCTAAAATTTATATAAAATAATTAAAAAATTATTTTATTAAAAATTATTGAATAAAATAATTTAATAGAATGTAAAATAAAGTATATATTTTTATTAAAAATTATTGAGTATGTGAAATAAAATAATATTTTTTATATTAAAATTTATATAAAATAATTAAAAAATTATTACTTATTAATATTATTTAAAATAATATTATTTTAGTTCTGATTTATGCCAAACTGGGCCACACAATAAAACCTTGCAAACAATGAATGAATTACCATCTCGCGTAGGATTGATTCCTTTCACACTTGTGGTTCTCTCTTTATATATATATATATATATAACAGTTAGCAACAGCCAAGCAATTGGCAATATTCAAGTTCATGGAGTACGCATACCCACATCTACATATGGCCTCAATCTCCAGCTTTCTGGGGGAAGCTGACAACTTCTGCTACCTCATTAACGACGTAAGCCATGATCAGGGTTCGATGTTCTTCGATGAAGGAATCAGTGAGAAAAAGGGGTTTTTTACAGATTTTGATCTAAGCAATGGTTTACCAAGCTTTGGGTTGCTGTTTGATTCAGCCGCAGAGAATCATGGAGGTATGGAAGAAGAAGGTACTGGAGAGAACATTAACGGCGGCTGCGATGAGCACTGCTCGTTGGCAGGAGCTGCGGATCCCAGTAAGGCGATGAAGCAAAGGAGAGATCGGTCGAAAACTATAGTTTCAGAAAGGAAGAGGAGGGGGAGGATGAAGGAGAAGCTCTATGAGCTGAGGTCCTTGGTTCCTAACATAAGCAAGGTGAGTTAAACAAATATGCAGTTAATCTATTTACATACATATTATCCTTTAAAATGAGGCAAAAGAAGGCAAGTTTATTGTGACAGTATGTAGAACTCCCAGCACACTAAAATCAGATGAGAAGTGATCGATACAGAGAGAAAGAGTCAGCGAGCGCGGTGGGATTGTGAACTAAAACTATTTCTCAAAGCATGCAACATCTTATTCATAAATGCGGTCATCTTAACTACAGCTTGATTGCAGATGGACAAAGCTTCTATCATCGCAGACGCAATAGTTTACGTTCAAGGACTTCAGAGGCAAGCAAAGAGGTTCACGGAAGAGATCGCAATTCTTCGCTCGTCCTCCCACGATGAAGATCACAGAGAAGTAGATGGAAGAGATCACAATTCTTCACTAATTTCCCCGATTAAGAAAAGGAGGATTCCGAGAAAAGAATGGAATAACACTACACTTTGTAGAGGGAAGATGCTAGGAGTCATGGCACATGAAGTGGGGGATAAGAGATTTTACATAAAGATTGAGTTTAAAAATGGAGGAGGAGTTGCATCTTCTCTCTATCATGCCATTGAATCCCTCTCCAGCCTTGAGACAGAGAGCATCAACTTTTCATGCACATCAGATCGATACATTTGCTCTTTGACAGTCAATGTAAGTTTATTTTAGGAGAGATTGAGTTCAGTTAACCGAAGAATACGCACCACAAACAAAAAATAATAATAATAAAAAGAAATGTAGGCAACAGAAATTTTCAAATAGTATTTGGGTTTTGATCTGTATTAGATTTTTGAGCTATTTGGATCGCTACCTCCTTCATTGGTTTCCACTTGAGCATGGCAAAGTGTGTTTAATTTCTCTTCTTGCTGCTGCAGGGAAGGGGATTCGGAGAGGAGATGAATTTGTCCACCATGAAGTTTTGGATCATGGGTGCTCTTCTAAAGGAAGGGTTCCAGTTTGACGAAAATGCAATGTAACAGATGGTGTTGAAGAGGACAATGCTGATGATCAAGACAATTAAATTACAAGTCAATGAATACAAAACTAGTCAGGCATTGTAGACTATGCTTGGAAGAATTTCTAACTTGTATTTTAGTGCCACTTCTTTAATCAATCACTACATCTTAGATAATCACTCTTCACAATTGTATGACAAACAATTGAAGAGATGAAAAAGACGTACATTTCAAGTGGCTCACCACAGTGAAGTCATGCATAATAATGCAATATTTGAATGGAAGATTAAATACTTTGTAAATATAATAATTTCATTTAAGATAATGTTTGACTTCATGCCTACTTATTATTTATGGGAGGTATGATGATATCATCCAAAATGATATTCCCATAAAAATGATCATATTTTCCCTTTCTTATTAGTTACAAGGGACCTACTTGGGGGATAACATTTACCTTATTTTATTCTCACCATTTAACTATTGAACTTTAAAATTCCCTTATCAGATAAGGGAAATCATCATACATATATATAGATATATATTATAACAAATAATCAGCAATTTAAAATCAAATGAAATTTCAATAAATGTCACAAAAAAATTAAATTTGGTACATGTACATTTTAGTCAGGCCAAGTTAAAAAAAGAAGTCCATGAAAATTGAAAATACAAGAACTACAAGACAACCATTTATTTCTACTGCCAGCCAAAGGGGCCAAGTTAATCTCATTTAATGTATGTTTGCCATTGTGATACTCTTTTATCTTCTCCAGTTGAATAGAATTTAAATGCTAACCTATGGAATAACCTGCATTGTTTGCCGTGCTGCCTAGGCTATTAAATGATTCATTTTGCTGTGCAGAGATAGAAACACGAAACCTCAAGATAATTAAAACCCAAAGAGTACAGAAGGCAAATCCCACAGATAATACCTCTCTGAATTAAAACCTTGTACCACTTAAAAGAGGTAAGATTAAAAACATTGTAGTGTTTTACGTGAGAACACCTTCTCATAATTGCCATAAACCAAGAAATTTGTTAAGTTTAGGAATTGTTTAGTTTCATCTGGATTGTGATGGTTACCAAATTACTAGCAAAAATCTACCTTCTTTATTATTCATTATCATCTGTGCAAAAACCATAAAAGAAATTGAATTTCTGGATGGTTGGTTATGCTCCAACAAACTTTCTTGCAAATCCTCACTACCTGACTACACCGCCATCAATGGATTACCGAGAGTACTGTAGTTGACTCTTACATAATAGTCTCACTCCTCAGCTAGTATTCTCTCAATAGCATCAACAGAAGCAACACAGTAGCCACTCCAAGAGCTTTAAGTATAAAAAAGATTAAACCATTTTTGGCTGAAATACACAAATCACCCTCTCATTACTTCATCCCGCTTCGTCAGACAATTTCAGGCAAGTGCTGACGTGTGGCCACTATGCCAAAACTGTTCTATGATCTTCTAAAAGCGCTTATTCAAATCAACTGAGAAAATCTTTTCTCATTGAAAAAGTAAAAATAAGTAGACCCTATCCAAATATTCAATCAGCATAAGGTTACCCATCCTCCTATGGTGTTACATTTGCAAAGAGATCCCCATCCTCCCATGGGATTATGTTTTCGAAATATGATTTCACACAGACAAACTCCTATTTCCTAATTAAAGTTTCGCAAACCCTAACAATTACATCAACAAACATTGACGTGATATCTTCAATTGTCGAACTTCTCCATCTCTCCCATATTAAGGGATCCCACAACAATCTCCCCATCTCAATTTATGAGAGAGATCTAAACCATACGGCTTTCATGCTAGGTTCAAACGTGGGCTTGAATATTATTATCTTGGTAAGAATGATAGCCCAACTCTCATGCATGCGTTCCTTCTCCAATTGCAGAATGTTACCCTTCATTATGTTCCTAATCCAATGATACCGCATGCCTAGTCTAGGTGGTACAATGTCACTTGATAGTTTCTGCAGTCAAATGATCAACGTTAGAGCGTTTGCATTCACCATCATTGGTGCAAATTTAGTGTGTGGAGCAGAAGTTTGAAGCCTTCTTGTGACAGGAGGTAGTTTCAGCTAGTATTCCTGTTCATAAGAAGAAGAAATAGAGAACGAGAGGGAGTACAGTCACAGGGAGCGTGATTCATTTTAATGTCATCCACAAAATTCAAGGTTAAAAAGCCTTCTTGTAATCCTCTAGAGGGTCCACAGAGAAGAGTTAAAGCCAAATAATCCCACCTTTCTTAGTAAAAACTAGCTGTCTGCATATCAACATCCATTGTTGGAGTTCATACTCTCGTGTTAAAGTTTCTTGTTTTAGTGTTTTCTACTTTTAAATGTTTCCCGCCTTTTCAAAGATTGAGAGCAAACTTCTGTCTTAGACATTCTGAAAGAGCATTGTTGAAAAACTCTATTCAATAACACCAATTATGAATTTCAAAATAACAACATTTATGTGATGATGACTACATGACTGTCAGAGACTTGCCCTTTCATCTTATAATTCTAGCTAATATTTTCAACAAGCTTTTCTCCTACCGCTCTACTCTTAAGATTATATTGAACAAAAAAAAAAGAGATTACCATTTGGTATTTTATTGTGGGCTTGATATGTTTTGGGAGGGCGAGGTGGGGTTAATGTAAATGATTTTTTTTTAATAGCTTAATGTAAATGAGTTAATGGTGAAAGAATTTGTATTATGGGTTTTTGGAAATTTTAATGGGCTTTAGTGACTCTGGCTAATTTAGACTCAACTTCCTCTCCCCTCTAGCTATAACTGGCCCCCTTCCCTATTCCACCTCCTTTGGATCATCTTGATGGATGATCAAGATTGAACCGCCTAAATCAAGAGCATAAATCTTGGTTGTTAAGTTTTAAGAGATCAGAGAAAACCATCTATATATAGTATACACCATTGGCTTAAAACCCTAGCCCCAACTTTGATTTCCAAATTAAGAAGAGAGGAGAACCTCTCCCCCCTTGTCGCCAATCATTGTCGGTTAGCCCTCCACCGTCACTGACCACCAGCTGCCATCGCCAAGTAGTTAGTCAACATTGTAATGATTAAAAAGCATAATGGACAATAGAGAATGTGCATAGCTTTCACAGATCCGAACGATGTCTGTCTCAAGGACTCCTACTCCCTGCTATGAATAGATGGGTTGGTATATTCAATCGTGGAAAGCGCAACGATAATAGAGAACTCTCATTACGTGAATAGACCTAATAAAACATTGGACATACATAATTTGTTTATTATGTAGACTTAATCATAACTACTAAAGATGAACATCATTAGGTAGATCATTAATCAATGTAACAAATAAATATAACCTATTGTTAAAAAATAATTTATCAGAAATAATAAAATATAAATCACATATTATTCATAAAGATGTCTAAAAATTTAAACAAGTATGAACTAGGTATTATTAACTGGATTCAAGCAAGGTCGCTGGAGCAGCCATGGTAATGTTGATCTAACATAAAGTACGTTTAAGATTTTGTTTTTAAAAAGAAAACATCAAAAATATGTAAATTCACATTAAAGTTAAACATCTCTAAAGTAGATATTATAAGAGGATTTCAATGTGGTACATGCAATATAACTTAAAAACAAATCAATGATTTCTCAATTAAAACAACAGAAAAAATAAATAAAAATTATAACAACAGATTGATGACTTCTCAATCTAAAAGAATTAAGAAGTGAGCAATGCATGCTTGAAACCTCTCAAAAGTTCCAAAATATCCCTACCCAATGGTGGAAAGAATATAAACAGTTAAAACATAATCACAAAAATCATGCAACTTTTACGCAAGTGGCCACATAGATCATAACGTCAAATTACATGACAAGTAACGTTGAAAATGTCCCTGTACTTCGAGATTATATACAGTTTAGTTGTCCTATTTTCATCGGTACAATTTCTATAGAGCTAGCCAGTGTTTTCATCTTTTCCATGTTACACCATCATTAGTTGGATGACAAAAAGTTAAATTCTCCTATGATTATTTCTAAAATTTATTGAGCTCCTACCAATTTTTAACAAAAAGAATGGGTAGTTTGATAAAAAATATTTTTTCAAAAAAACTGTTTAAAGATCATATGCTCTCCTTAAACATAAAAGAAGAATGCTTACATGAACTAAAATATCAAGGAAAAAAATACAAGTACCATAAAAATGTAGAGACTAAAAATGATAAAGCTACATATAAAACAAACTCTCGATATATGAGCAAAACTGTTTTTTTCTAAATACCCACATAGTCTAAAGCTATTTCGTCAGATTAATCACAAATAAAATAAAGTTGTTGAAGAGTGGAGCCAGCTGAAACAAGAATAATGGAACCACATAAGCAATAACAAGTACTAAAATAATGCACGTTAGGCACCTCAACAAACCATAAAACTAACGTAGTAATTGCCTGACCTGATGTGAGCACTAACGGATGAAACATACCACAGAGACTAGAGTTTTAAATAGCAGGTATCCATAGGATGGTCAAAATCAACTTTGATTTGCTACAAAATATATCAATAGATCTAGAAGCTCAAGTGCTGCCTGGAGCATCATTACCTCCAGCAGGTTTGCGGTTTAGATATCGTATAACAGCATCTTCAACCCTGTTTATCATTATTAAGAGCTTAAAGTTAGTTTTTGCATACAAAATAATCAAGTTCCATGAACGTGAAACATGCACCCAACAAAGGAAACCACTTGAGCTTTACCATGGCTGATTATAGAAGTCGGCACGCCGCTCTTTCTCCGCATTACGACCATTTTGCCCAGCAACAAGCTTCAAGTCCCGACTCTGGGAAGCAATGAGAGCATTTATAAACTCCACCGGTGACTGACTAAATCCGAGGAAGAATGCCCGTCGCCGTCGATGCTCATGAATCTTCTTGATTGAAGCACAGATCACTTCATCACAAGCTTCGATTTCTTTGTGCTTTTCCGTGTTTGCAAGGAAGGCTGCCATTTCCTTTTGCAAAGGGAAAGGAATATCAACCAGCACATCATAGCAAGCATGCCCAACAGGACCATTCCCCGAAAGTCGAACCTTGTGCTCCAAATGTATGGGTTGAGGTGGCGAAAGGTGTTGAGAGATTTTCTGTGAAACCAACGCAAACTTCATCTTATCATCTCCAAATACCCTCTTCAATGGTGGATCACAGGTGAAAAAGGAAGGGTCACTAGGATTTTGCAGCTTCTTAGCCTTAACATAGTGCCATATACCAGCAATGATTCGGGCCCTAGTGTCCACTTCAATGCCGAGAACCTCCATCAACGCCGGTGACAACTTGAACTTCTCCGGAATATAGTTCATTTCAAGTCGTATATTAACAGCGAACTCCTTATCTCCTTTCCTCTTGATCTCGAAACCCTCATGGGAAGCAGGGGACCTTGCATTCTCCCAAATGATCGTTGGATTCTCCGGGTAAAGCACCGGATCCAAACCAATTGTAACTCTCTTGAAGAAAGATGAGAACTTGGGGTATGCAGGATTTGGATTACTCAATGCCTCTGCAGAATTAGGATCCACCCCATCCTCCAAGATCCTACCAATAATTCTGAGAGTCCATGACGGCGGTTCTGCATTCTTTTGATCCGAGCCCATTCTATTCTGGTTGGTAAAAGTATTGAAGACGTAGATTCTAAGAGTTTTCTGCAAGCTAGGAGGGCTCTTCAAAGATTCCTGAATATCAACCTTCTTCCTCGCAAGGGCAGAATCAATTCGCGCCTCGAACTCGAGTAGCTGGGTGTAAAGCGCCGATTCGGGTAGCAGAGCAGCAACCCGATCAGGAAGCTGCTTCTCAGGGAGCTTCCTCTTCTTCCGGCGGGCGGCAGGGGTGAGCTCTGCGGACTTGAAACTCGGGGCAATAGCGGCAGAGGAGGCTGGTGGCGCAGGCCGCGCAGGAGGCTTCTGAGGTGGCCGTTTGGGGCCGCCGGAGAGTCCCGGGGAGGAAGAAGCGCCGCCTGAACCGAGCATGGCGGCCTGAGATTGAGCGGCGAGATGGGCCTGGAGAGATTGAGGGGTGTGCTGGTGCGGGAAGAAGCCATGGAAGGGGGAGTTGGACGAAGGCTGGGGCTGAGGGGGCGGACGGAGGTGTGGAAGGTGAGAAGCAGGGGAGGAGGAGATGCCGCCGCTGCCGCTGCTGCCGCCGCCGCCGAGAGGCGAGGCTCCAATCGGCCGAAGTGCGTTGCTGTTGGTGTTGTTATTGGAAGCCATGGGTCGAGGAGAAAGAAAATATTAAAATTGTAAGACAGCTAAAAATGTCCGGAACATTCGAAAACCTAGATATCGGGGTAGGATTGGACCAGAATGGTGAAAACCCTAGTCTTCGATGTAGGAAGGGTGGGATTTAAGAAATTCAAAACCAAGAAAGCAAGAGAACGAGCTGGAGAGGAATTGGTCGGAGAAATTGCTTATCTTCCCCGACAGCAGACGTGGTCTCTGCAGAAACGGTGACGCCCCGGTTTTCAGAGCGGCGCGGTGCAGCAACTAGTGGAAGAACGGAAGACGACGAGGGCAATGGGCAAAGGGCAAAGGGCAAAGGGCAGCGGGCAAAGGGCAACGGCAGCGGGCAAAGGGCAACGGGCAACCTCCGTTGTCCACGGGCCTAGTTTTTTTACTCCGGCCCACCTCTCAAGCCCAGATACCACTGCATATCATTTTGGAAGGATTAATCGTGCTGATTTTTATTTTTATTATTCCAAAAATGCTATGCGAGTGCAAGCCCTAATATTTTATCAAAAATAGTCTAAAAATTGGTTTTTGATTAATAGCGAATTATTTAACTCTTAATCTAGTTAATAATTTAATTTGATAAATTAAATTCAAAAGTAACTTCTTGCCCCCGTTTGTTTGTTTTGAACTTAAAAATTAATCTAGTTTAATTTTAACCTGACATATCATATCGCACATAAAATTTAATATTAAAAATTAACTTTATTTCACATTCTACATATATTACTAAAATAATAACTAACTTATATTACATCCCTCACATATCCCAACATAGTAACTAATTTTATATCACATTCCTCACATATCTCAATATAATAACTAATTTTATTTCACATCATTCATAATTTTCAATAAAAAAATATTTCTATTCAAATTTAATTTTAATTTTATTAAATTTAATCTTACAAATAAACAGACCCCTTAAGTTATATATTAATCAAATTTAAGTGGTTCAATAGATTTTTTTTTCATACGTATTAAATTTTCAAATAAATTATTTTCAAATAAAATAAAAAAAATTTATCGAATGTCTCCGACGCAATAAGAAAACTTTAAATTCTATTATCTAGCTACAACATTTAAGTACCTATAAAGTTTTGTTTAACAAGATAAAATTAATTCATTAATGAATTAAATTGAAAAACAACATAAAATTATGTATATTGTCATTTATCTAACAAAAAGTCATATATATATATATATATATATATATATATATATATATGAGTTTTACTACCTATTCCTAATAATTAACTTATAAATTAGTCAATTTATCCGCTGAATAATTCAGTATATTAAAACCTTAAATTATAATAATTCAAGTTATGAATTAATTATTAAGATTACATAATATTTTTTTATATATGTGTGATTTTTTTTTAAATTTAGATTATCTAATATTAGAGGCCTAATCACATGCTATCATATCAGCAATGGGCCCAACTGTTAATATGACAGCACCTAATTTAATATCGAACTATTCAAGATCACTGACATAGAAATTTATTGTGTGTGGGATAGAAATAGATATTATGCTCTATTTAATTGGAAAAAAATAATTTAAAAAAATTTATGAAATTTTTTGAAAAAATATGTATAATGTGAAATAAAATTAGCTAATTATATTAAATATAAAATAAAATAATTATTTAATATTAAATTGGTGAGAAATGAGATATAAAATTTTTAATTGAGTAATAGTAGTAGGAGCTATAATGTTAATATTAGAAAGGTGAGTTAATTATTTTTATTACCTTCTACTAATGGTAGAAAGGTAAAGTAGGAGATCCGGCTCACGCTGACGCACAGATTTCCTTTGCCGCGCTCGGCTTTCTCTTACCACTGCTACAGTGAGGAGAGAGAGAGAGAGAGAGAGAGCATGGAAGAGAGAGCGGAGAACTGGAGGGCGGAAGTGGAAGAAAACCTCCGGCGGCTCCACTCCCTTTTGTTTGGGGTGGACGCCGCTGATGAGCGGGGTGATCCTGCCACAGCACAGGTCCTCGGACTCCGCCTCCTTGGCTTTCTCGACTCCCATACCGTTTCGTCTCTCGACCACACCTATATCTCCCCCATCCGCGCCGAGGTCCAGTCTAGAGTCGCCTCTGCTACCAGAGCCCTCGCTTCAAATTCCGATCGGTAATCTTCAGCTTTTCTTACCCTACGTATTTTTCTGAATGTTGTTGTATCAGCCAATGTGAAGAGTACATGCGTTTATATCTCAATCTCGTTGAATAAATCCCTGTGGTACTGAATCTTCTTTTTGATGGATCTGTCAGGAAACGTTAGCGACTTATTGTCGGAACTAATTGGGAATTACTTTCAGACACTAATAGGGAATAGCAGTGATCTAGAGGAAGTTGTTTGTAGATTATCGTATCTACAGATTGTGGTATCAAACGGGTTAAGAGAAAACTTATTTCTGTTTTAGTCTTTGGGTTGGTTAAGGATGTGCCATTTGTTGGATTTCTAAAAGTCAAGCAGGAGTCATTTTTTTATTACAATTGAAGAGATCAGTTCGATCTTCATGAGTCGATCTGAATCTTGGCTTTTTTTATTATGATTATGACGTGATTTTATTTGATGGTAAGATTGGGTTTCAAGGAGAAAAATGAAGATCGTGCATAAAAACAGTGAGACAAAATCAAAAGAAAAAGAGCGAAAATAATTTTTCCTTGGTCCCCCTTTCCAACTAGGGAAAAACCATAACACCCTTGGTTTAGACAACTTGAAGAGCTGCATTAACACTGTCGTTTGGTTACAAAAGAAGACCTGTTACATAGGATGAGGGAGAAAGAAGTGTCTTGTCTCTCCATATATGTCCATAATTGAAGTTTTAAATAAGAATCCTTGCTTTTGAGTAAAAAAAGGAGGTCTCGCTTATTTGCTCTCTATGGGGAGGAGTTGGGCTTTTTATATCCAATGATTTGCTGAGTTATATGTTGGGTCACTATCGGTTGATATCTTCTTAATAGTGGAGTTTCTGGGAAGCTTTTGCAAAGCTTGGGAGTTTCTCGAGGTATCTTTGAGGGATTTGTGGTTTCTTGGGTTGTTGATGTGATTCCTTGAGCTTGTACTCTGGAAGCAATTACTTTTTGCGGCTATCCCCCTCTTGGGTTGGGGTTGAGGCAGGAAACTCACTTAAGGCTGTTAATTTTGCTCGAAGGTCGAAGATTACTCGAAGGTCGAAGATCACTCGAAAATTGAATCGAATTTTAAATCGAATCGAGCTCAATTCGATCTAAATGAGCCGACTTGAGTTATTTTTTTGGCTCAAAATTTTATCAATTTAATCTTGAGCCAGCATAGGATCGGATCGATTAAAAAAATAAAAAATATTACATATATATTTATATATGTAACTAGATTTAGTATGTAGTTTTTTTCAGTAGTTTACTGGAAGGTTTCATTAGATTTTTATTAGAATTTTCTCTATAATCATTTAAATCATATTTATTGTAAATTATTTTTTTGTTTTTATTTTTAAATAATAGATCAAAGCAAATAGCCATAGTTTAAGCTAATTGAATGAACAAATATATTTATACATAATATCTGAATAAAAGATTAAAAATTAATTGAAAGTTGGATCGATTTTGGCTCAGATCGAGCTTGAATGGATAACAAATGAGCCAGACCCAGCTTGAATCGAGATCGGATCGAACTCTCCTTGTTCATTCTCTGGATCGAATCGAAAACTTTCAATTCAATTTTGAGCCGAGGTCGGATCGGCTCGCGATCGAATCATTAACAGCCCTAAACTCGTTGTCCCTAGCTCTGCTCATTGACCTAGGGATTCCTGGAGATCTACCGATATTTGTTGATGGTGGATAGTCACAATCGAGCCCTTAGGAAACATTGACTGCAGATCTATTGAATGGAGGAGTGAAAAACGGAACCGTATAGGCGAGTGAGAGATATTATTGGTTTTATGTAGCCCATGTTGCTGCGCTATATCAAAGTTCTTAGAAAAAGGGATTGCATTTAGCTGATGGTGATAATTGGTGAATTGCTCGGCTTGGAGGCGATTGGAGCTATCTTCTGGTGGGTTCCCGACATTGCTTTCTCCCTTTATTTCTCTTGTATTGTGTTAAGCTCTCAAGGATAAAGCGGAGGTACAATGTTGCTAGTACTATAGATCTTTGACTAAGCCCGTCACCTTTGTTAGTCAAGTTTCACATCAACAAAAATCGAAGCCCCGTATCTTTTTTTAATTTATTTATTTTAGTAGATCAAGTGAAAATAATAGTTAGGCCTTTCCACTTACCGCAAGAGATTGCTCCATTTTTACTTGTACCTCCTTATACATTTGTTGTTTGTTGTCTTCTATACTGTGTAATTAATTGGTGATTAAATACTTGCAATTGTGTTATGCATCAAATCTGCTTTCTGAACATTTTTCTGAGATTGCTCCATTTTTACTTAGTACCTCCTTATACATTTTCTGTCTTCTATACTGTGTATTTGGTGATCAAATACTTGCAATTTTGTTATGCATCAAATCTGCTTTCTGAACTGTTAACCTGCCTTTACTTTCATGTTATAATATCCTCAGTTTTTGTCATTCACTGACATATGCAAAACTAATTATTAATTCAGCCAAGCATTCGAACAGGCAAGAAGAGATGTTGGTCGTGTATTTGTCAAATGTGGTGATCTAAACATTGAGAAGGTTAAAAATTCATTGCACTTTCAAGATTTTCTACAAATGCCCAAAGGCAATGCTGAAATTCAAAAGGTAACATACTGATAAGGAACTTCTTGACACATCATAGCTTGGATGGGGTATGAACTTTGAGATGCTTTAGCACTTAAAAGTGTTTTGTTGGTTATCATCCTGTTTGTTTAGAATCTTTCTAAATCAAGGTTCTTCTCGGCCACTTATTCAACATTTTTTTGTGCCCTGAAATGATTTCAGTTGTTTTTTCAGTTTTAGTTTTCTACTAGATTTGTTTGCAAATGGCAGCTAAGAAAGTTCTCATTCAATTTTCATCAGTATTTTGTAATACTTATGTTGTAGATATCCAAGAAACAATCAGGTGCCTGACATTTTTGCCTCTTTTTTTAAAAATTTTTTTTTGAAATGTTGCCTCTGAATGTTTTGCTGCCCAGGAAGAACACAAACATCTGAAAGGTCAAGTTGATAAGCAACATGAAAAGCTGAGTATCAGGCCATCAAAACTTTCATCACAGACAAAGATCACATCTATTTACAGCAGCACTGCCACTAAACCAAACAAAATGGGCCAGAAAAAGCAGATGCTTGATGGCTGCACCTTTGAAGAGTATGTTGATATTGAGAATGAACATATAAGTGGTAGCAGTGTTGTTAGGAGCAGTGATGACTGCATTCTTACTGTTGAGGAAAATGAGAAACCAAATGCGGTTACCTTGAAAACAAAACGTAGACACACTGAATTCACCAGTCCAATATGCGCAAATGTGAAATCTCCATCTAGCTGTGAAGAAGCTAGTGCAAAAATCACTAGCAGTGGTTTTGTAACCGCCAGAATGAAATTGGTTTGTTTCTTTTTCCCTTTCAAACTGATGTCTTTTTGTCTTTTAAGCTATTAGTATTTTTCTTTCCAAACCAAAATGTTGCTTTTGTGGTCTTTTTGTTAGTCGTTATGCTTGACAATTCAATTTGTTCATTCATGGCATTTGAGATATTGTATAAATTGCATAAGAAGTCCGTGATAGTATAAAGGTCAACATGTAGCTTCTAAGAATGACATTATAAAGGTCAACATGCATCCATGCATTTTTTTTACAGGTAGGGTAGGTAATCTACACTCTTCATGTTTCAATCTTCATAACTGATGAATGGACAATAAGAGAGTTTATCTCAGAGTATCATTTGAAGTTTTATTTAGAATGCTATAGAAATATTATCTGTTTACAGGAAACGGATAATAAGTTGAGGTATGGTGGAGGGGGCTCTTCAAATGCTGATGTATCCCTTCAAAGTGAGAATTATCTTACCACAACAACAAGAAACTATGGCGTAAGATCTGGTGGCATTTCTCGTCGTGGATTTCGTGGTAATTTTGTTCCCCCTATAAAATCCAATGGAGGGAATACTGGAAATATGATAGGGTCCAGAATTACAGGGAAGTGTGATGATTCGTTAGATGACTCTACAAGAAGATGGTTTGTTCTATCACACTTCAAGTGGAATTCCACAGTTCTATTTGATGATGCACAACATTTCCTTTTCTATTTTTAGTTTCAATTTTTAGTGTTTATAAGAAGAAATATACTGAATATCTGCTTTTACTTGTCTTTATGCTGCTGCATAATACAGTGAACAATTCTTCAATTGAGAATGTAATTGAAAACTAGACATCTTTTGTGAAATTGAATTTGCTTTCCAAAATTTATTATGGGTTCATGCATTCTATTGTTGGAATATACTTAACAGTTATTAAATTGAGATCTTTAAGCATCATTACTAAAGTTCATTTCCGACATACGACTGAATTCTTTTTCACGATCAGTGCTGGTATATGTTTGAAGTAAGAATATTTAACTTTTGTTGATAAAGTTTCTTTCCTCTGTGTGCCATAATCATTACTGTTTAGTGGAATTAGATAGTCAAGCATTGAACATAAAGAATATGCCTGTTTAGAAGAATTCATATCTAGAACTTAAAAGGACTAGAATTAGAGAGACATGCAGGATGCATGCTAGGTCATCCTTTATTGTATTGATTAAAACAAAATTTGTTATTTGACTGGCGACCTAATACTTGGAAGTTCACTTTCCTTTTCTTTCAATGCTCATGTAAATATTAGCCATTGTCATCATTTTTTCTTGGGTTAATTACTGAAAGGTCTTTATAACTTTTAATTACATTTTAGTCTATGACTTCTAAAAACTTATTGAAAGATCCCTAGTTTGAAAACTCCGTAATAATAAAGGTCCTTGAAAAATAAAATCCAAATTAACGATTTCGGTCGGCATCAAAGAATTATTCTGTTATCGAAATTTTGAAATTTTAAATTTATTCTCTCTCTCTCTCTCTCTCTCTCTCTCTCTCTCTCTCTCTCTCTCTCTCTCTCTCTCGCGGCCAACCCCCATTAAGCTCAACCCCCCTCTTTCTCTGTCGCCTGCTCCTCGGCGGAGCCGCGGAGGGGGAAGACCGCCCACCCTCACTTTTTCTCTCTCTCTCTCTCTCTCTCTCTCTCTGTCTTGCTCCCTACGGAGAGCAGGTGGAGGGGGCAAACCGCCCACCCCTCTCCACGCGCACACACTTTCTGTTTTTCTCTCTCCCTCTCTTTGTGACAAGGCCAATGAAGCGACGACAGCGAGACTATAGCAGCGATGAGGTGGCGATGAGATTGAAGCGGCAGTGGTGAGGCAGCAATGACTGAAAAAGTGATGAGAGAATTTTTAATGGCATAAATTTGAAAATTTGAAGAAGTGTTAATGGTAAAATTAGAATTCTATTAATGTTAATTGCAAAGGAGCCTTATTTGTAATACTACGTAAACTGTAGGGACCTTTCAACAAATTTTAAAAAATTGTGAGGCAAAAATATAATTAAAGGTTAACTATAGAGACAATTAAGATGCATGTAAGATACAGGCAATCTTCGACATTGAATAAGTAAACAACAACAACAACAACAACAACAACCAAGCCTTAATCCCACTAGGTGGGGTCGGCTACATGAATCCTTTGTGTCCATTGCGCTTTATCAGTTACTAAATTCTTATCTAAGTCTAAGTAACTAAGATCACTCCTTATAGTTTCGTGTCATGTCTTCTTTGGTCTCCCTCTTCTTCTTTGTACATGGGCAAAATTCAATAACTCAACTTTTCTAACTGGAGCTTCAATCGGCCTACGATTTAGATATCCAAACCATCTAAGCTGACTTTCTGTAAGTTTATTCTCAATTGGTGCAACACCAACCTTCTTTCGGATATACTCATTTCTCATTCTATCCTTTCGTGTATAAGTAATTGTTCATTATTACCATAAAAATATTTTTTAAACCATCACTTGTAGTTTTTATTTCTAATTTTTCTTTACTGGCCAGCTAGTTTGCACTAATCGCAATTGTAATAACAATCAAGCTGACATCTCTTTCGTCAATAAATGGTGTAGCATTTAACATTTCAGCTCCATATGTCAGTTTGGAAATCTTGTGTGGCCCTGATGGGGAGCTTCCTGAGAAGTTGAGAAATCTTGAACCTCGTCTTATTGAACATGTTAGCAATGAGATAATGGATAAAGACCCAAATGTTCGTTGGAATGACATAGGTATTTATATACTTCTGAAGCATTAATATTTTTCTAGATGGTTCTAGATTTATATGAAATATTCTTACTAATTCTTCTTACGACTCTAAATTATAGCTGGCTTGGAGCATGCCAAGAAATGCGTGACAGAGATGGTTATATGGCCTCTATTACGGCCTGACATATTTTGTGGTTGCCGCTCTCCTGGAAGGGGCCTACTTTTATTTGGGCCTCCTGTAAGTAAATTATTTGTGTGAGGATTGACATATCATTACTGATTAAAAGCTTTCTGTTCCTTGCTTTTTCTCAGGGAACAGGCAAAACAATGATAGGTAAAGCCATTGCTGGAGAAGCTAAAGCGACATTTTTTTACATATCTGCTAGCTCGTTGACTAGCAAATGGGTAAACTTTAATCCATATATATTTTTTACTTATCTCAATGATCATGATTTTGAAAATTTGCAATGTGATTATTTTTGCATTTTAATATAGGCATATGAGCGTGCATGTGAGACTATGTTGGTGACATCATCTGAATGATTTGTATTTCCTGTTACTTGAAATGCATATTATTGATTCCATAGGTAAATTCACAGTGTGATGTCAAGGAGGTTTCCTTTGATTTGACGCACTAAGTGGTACTACTCCTATAATTTTACGTATTGTTTATATTTGCTATGGAAATTAAACAGAAATCCAACAAAATCTACTTGCAAAGCTCAATTATTTGCATATGGAAGTTAAACTAGATAAGGTCCATTTAAGTACATTAATGGAGTACTAGTTTCCCGTTACGCTAAATAATAAGCAAGATTAAGTTAATAATAGTGTTGGTTAGAGGAAGAAGGTAAAATATTCACTGCACAGCTATCAAGTTATTAGCTGCCTATTAGAATTTAAGATTTCTAAATGTCACCATGATCATCTTCAGTGACCAATAAACAATGATTGGTTGAAACAAGATGAGCAGTTTACCTCATTCGAAATTTGTCAGCATGTCTATATTTCCATTTTCATTTTATTTAGTTATATTTCCATTTTTCAATTGCAGTGCCTGTTAGCCTCTCATTTTCATTATTGTACATGCAAGCATTCTCTGTCATCTCTGGCTGCAGATCGGTGAGGGTGAAAAGCTGGTGAGGGCGCTGTTTGGGGTTGCTAGTTGTCGGCAACCTGCAGTAATCTTCGTTGATGAAATAGATTCCCTACTATCTCAGGTACTTGGTGCTGACTTTGCTAAATGTTTTCTTAGACTTCGATCTAATATTGTGGCATTGGAAATGCAGCGTAAGTCAGATGGTGAACATGAATCAAGTAGGCGACTCAAAACACAATTTCTAATTGAGATGGAAGGATTTGACAGTGGAAATGAACAAATCCTTATCATAGGTGATGGAAAACTGAACTTTGTACAGTTATTTTTTCTTTTATGTATGTACTTCATTTGGAATCATTTGTGCTTATCATAAAGCTTTCGGATTGGAACATGATTCTTGTAGTGTGAATTCTTTTTTTACTCATTTGATTGGAGAAAATATAGGTGCAACAAACCGACCTCAGGAGCTGGATGAGGCCGCACGGAGGCGTCTTACAAAGCGACTTTACATACCTCTTCCCTCCTCTGGTGAGATTTCTTTTAGCTTTCTAATTATTGTTGAAGAATTGAATTTTAATTTTCGTTAGTGGTGATGTAGACGCTAGAGCTTGGATTATCCGTAATCTTCTAGAGAAGGATGGGCTTTTCAAGCTTTCAAATGATGATACCACCACTATTTGTAAGTTAACTGAAGGTAATGTCCTTATTTAATATGCTACTAGCTTGATATTTTTCATATGTTACAACGAACTTGTGTATGGTTCTAGGCTATTCAGGATCAGACATGAAGAACCTTGTGAAAGATGCATCCATGGGGCCACTAAGAGAAGCCTTGAAACAGGGTATCGAGATAACAAATCTCAGGAAAGAGGATATGAGACCAGTGACTCTGGTGGTATATTCTTAGCGTTGTTCTATCTATGTGTATACCATAAGGTTTATGCTTCGTTATCATTTCGACTTAGCTAACCATTCATCAAGTCAATGAGATGTACTCTTTCCCAGAACGAAAAACGTAAAATAAGTTATTTTGCTATTTTTATAACTCTAATATAAATCAAATTTACCGCAATTGTACACAATGTTTTTTCATTTTAAAGAACTTGATAGTTTAGACTTGAGAAATACAATAATGAAAGTGAGGTTTACATGATCATCCCTAAATCGTCTAATTATTGTGGAATTGCATTTTTGTGTTATGATCATATTGTGGCAAGTTTGCAGACAAAAGTATTCAGATGCTTAATGTGTAATACATGAAGATTTGCTAAGAAAGATAGTTCCCATGATAAAGATGAACATGGACATCAGAGTTTTCAATCAAGGATGACACAAGGTTTTGTAAATAATATGAAAAGTAGGTCTAAAATTACCCCTATTTATCTATCTATTTGTGTGTCTAAGTATGCATATACAAAGTAATACCCTATCTATGTGTATCTATGAATTTGTGTATGTACAATTATTCATTCCTTTGGATTAGATGGCCATACAAACAATGGATGCTGAAAAATTTGTTGATGATGACTACTACAACAACAACCAAGCCTTTATTCCTCAAGATGGGGTCAACTTCATGAATTCTTTATTTTATTGCATTCTATCAAATAATAAGTCATTTACCTCCAAGTATGTAAGATCCCTTTTGATAGTTTCTTGTCACATTTTATTTGATTTTCTTTTTTACTTTTGGCATAAACAAGATCCAATAACTCAACTCTTCTTTCTAGAGCTTATTGAGAATAACCAAATATGCATATGTCCATTCATACATATTTATGTCTATGTATATATATGTATATATATTTATGATATGTATGGACCTAGTGTTGTTAGTGTTGATTGTGGTGACTCTACACCACTGTTTGACTCCCTATTGAGTGACACTATGCATAGACAATTTTTGGAATCAGCTTCAAAGAACTATTTATTCAACTTTGGCTTACATGGATCTTATAACTTGGAGGTAATATAATTGACTCTTTAAGGTTACCCCCTAGTCTAATAATATATTCACTTTTGAATGATAAATAACATTCCTAATAATGAGGATATGAAGGTATTTCTAGTCCAACAAATAGTATCCTAATACATAGAATATTAAACTAGACACTACAGGGTTTAATGTGGACTTCACTTACAGTTGCCACAAGCCTGACAATCAGTTGGATATTTAGAGATGAGATTGATTCTCTCCTAGATTGGACTAAGCTTAAAAAGAATTTCAGAGAAAATTCTCTCAGCGTCATCTTCAGCTCTGTTATTCAATAGACTTCGAAGGCTTCAAGAGAACTGTTCGTTTGGTTCCTCTTCTCTTCAGTCATCTCCTATTTATAAAAGAGCTAAATGGCTTCTTGGGAACACCTAAGAATGGACTTATGCGACGCTTGATTTTGTATAGCATGCCTAGATGCACTATCCCTCCTTTAATGTTCTCCAAGGTCAATGCATGGCTTGAGGTTGTCTCTATTAGAGATTTGTAGTTGATCTTCTTTAAAAGATGTGTTCACTGATTTCCTAAGTTTGTCAAATCATGGAGAATTGTTTGACCGGTTGTTTTCGTCTTTTGCTTCTCATTTGGCTGATGAACTTTTCAAAGAATCTTTTTTCAAGAAAATTTTGTTCGTTTAAGCATTTTCTAGAAGCCTTTTTCGACTTCCTCATGAGAAACACACAACAAACTCTCTTCCTCGGCCCCCCTCGACCAAACTTATAAGAGGAACTCCATACTTACAAATCTTCGATAGACTTCATGTTTCGAGTGGTTTGTTATCTTCATCAACTTTTCAAATGCATTTCATCAATATGGATCTTCTCAAATAGCACAACCTTTTCTTCAAGTATATGGTGAACCCAGTTATATCAAACTTCGATGTGCTTGGAATTTGAACGTTGACTCGGAATTTTAGTTAAGCGGATGGCACTTTGATTGTCACAATCTAAGATATACTGATTTTGTTTGTATGTGAGCACTTCGAATAGCCTCCTGTTACATTACACTTTTGCCATTTGCATTCCAAGGTATAGTTATGCTTGTGCATATATTCCAAGCCCATTTGAAGTTAATCTAGAACCTTTATTTTTTTGTGTACGTTACTACTTTAAATTGTTTTTGTCTAGTATAATGTGTTTGCTCTACTTTGATCATGTAGGACTTTGAGAGTGCTCTTTCAGAAGTGAGACCTTCTGTTTCATTGGATGAACTGGGTATTTACGAGGAGTGGAATAAACAATTTGGGAGCTTGTCAATGTGATACTTATCCAATCCTCATAGGTATGTGAATTATAAATGTGAGAAATTTTAGCTCATATTCTTGTACTGTTTATGATTCAACTTCTAATTTGGATGCTAGCTTTGTCTTCATGCCCTTGTTATAATCTTTTATCCATATGCCAAACTAAACAAAAATTAATCGCATCATTTTTCTTCCAAAAATTATTTTATTGTTTCAAGTTTAAAGAGAAAAAGAGTGATTTTCTGACTTGTTCAGTATAGATTACGTTGGTTTATTGCATCTGGTTAATTAGTCGTATCCCTTTAAATTGTTTGAGGACATGGTTACTTTTTCTCTTTTCGCAAAACTGAATATCCCTGTTCCTAAGCCTTACGCAAGCATTGTAATTATTGGTTAGGCATGTGAATTTGGTTTAAGAATAAAGAATAGCTCAATACCCGTCCATTGTCATAAGTTTTGGTTCATGTATATCTATTATTTACCTAATATTATTGCTTTTGAATTATGTTTAGTATGATCTATGGTTGATGTTTGACTAAAGCGGCAACTTGCCATAATTATTTTCATGTGAGACATCACTAAACTTCGGTACAATTTTGTCCATCACAAAAAAAAACCCTTAGGTACTGTTTAGGGTAGCTAATCATGGGGAGTGGGGACTGCCATGGATCTAGTTGGGAAAACTCAGGAGCATTATGATATTTGAGATAAAATATATATGCTTTGTGCATCATTACTATCATGCACAAAAATATGGCAGTTTATATTTAAAAAGAAAAATCAGTTGTGAGATTCAAGTTAAATTGTATAATTTATATTTGAAAATGATTCCAATTGTGAGATACAAACTTGAGTTATAAAAATTGTATTTGAATGCAATCAGTAATGTGATACAATTTTAATTATAAAAATTGTTTTTGAATATGATTTTAAATATGTGTTATAGAATTAGTTATTAAAAAAATTCAAATATGATTTCACATGTACGAAAGTATTAATATGCATATGTATGTATTTATATATCTTTATAGACAAACAAATATATATTCATATGTATGTGTATACATTAATGTATAGATGTGGGTGTGCGTGTGATTGTATATACATAAATGATTGTAAAAATGCTGAAGTATGTATGCATATATATATATATATATATATAAATAGATGCATACACAAAAGACATTTTGGTTTGACGGCTGATGTTTGTATTCCAATACAAAAGAAGCTTTTAGTATTTTCTCTCAAGCCAAAAGCCACTCTTTGTATAGCAATAAAAGAAAAAAACTTCTATAGTCTGTATCACTTTTTTTATAGCAATACAAAAACCTTCCTGCATATTTTCTCTTAAACTTAGCACCTGTTTTTCCTCGGTTGGGTGTCGCTTCATCATTTGTTCTGCATCAATAGTATTTGCTATGATACCATACCTTAATCCCTTGGTTTTTTTAATTTAATTTAAAGCTTTATCTATCTGGTACTTCAATCTAAATGTTTTAGTTATCAAATGTGGAGAATAATGGTGAATATTAAGGTAAATTACACCAGAGCTCTTAAAATCGGACATTGCAAACTAGTCCCTCTTAGCACTGGTGTTTTAACTACCTGCTTTAGGAGAATTATTGTCCCTTTGTTGTTAACACCATTTTTGGCTATCAAAGACCTTCACCCAGTTCATAGAGTCGTTGGCCATCCCTAATTAGTCTACGATTTAACCGGCTGTTCAAATAGTAGAACGTAAGCAGGTATTATTAGCAAATGTAGAGACCTAACATATTGTTTTCACTTTTATGAATGTTTATGAACAGAGAGTCTAGCTTAAAGGCTCAAATGTATTTTATCCTATATGTTATGAATTAATTTCGTGCATGCATGATGCACGATTAAAGTCATATGCAAAATATATTTCTTTTATGATACTTATATTTCCCAGTTCTATAAAAAAAATATCCATTAAGAAAATATTATGTACGCATTCATCTATTATTGCCCATTCGATAACGTCAAAGGATTTTGGGTTGGCGCGGGGCTCATCTTGCCAAAGCTAAGCTGTGGAATTAACTGCAGCAGGTGGGTGCCAAGCAAGAGGAGAGAGAGTTATGGAGAAGGGCAAGAAAGAAAATGAGTAATGTACATTTGTTACTTAAAATTTTAAATATTATATTTTTTAAATACTATATTTTTTAAATACATGTCTCTGCATAATTTAAATTTTATGATAAACGTGAGTTTGTATTTAAATTTTTTGATGACATACATGTAATTCTCTCAAAGATAAATATTACCTAATTCAATTCAATTGAAAATGGAGGCGCCTTCGACAACGGCAAAGGTGGACAACCAAGGCAAGGTCATCCATTGGGCAGCAGATCTTGAAGATTCAGGCCACCTCCATTCTTTACACTTTTACAGTAGATCGTGCAAGCGGGAGTTTTCTTCATCCTTGACCTGCATTCTCAGTTTTCTGCTGTAAGGCTGAAGGCATTCCAAAGAGATTAGCACATGCAGGAAGAGAAACTTTCTTAAAAATGTGTCAATAGTCTTTGTATTAACAAAAGGTAGAAGTATAAAAATAGTACGCCAGATTATATCTCCTTGTAAAAAATTGCAAACTTTTTGGGAAAATGCCTGCCTCTCACCCAGAAAAAATCTCCTAAGCTACCAAGGTAATCAGTTAGAAACTTGTTGGTTTTAATTACATGTGTATATTTACATAAGATATAGGATTTTAGACATTTTATAACACTTGGTCTTCATCTTAGCTTTTGGGCTGAGTTAAGCTATAGATGCTTTGAATGTTAACCGTCACTTTTAGGGATTCACCTTCTAGCTAGACTCTTTGTGCTGTTATTGTCATCCTTATTTGAGCTGCTACCTCTTTACCTATGGCAATAACATAGGTGATTAATTTTCTTCCACCTTCTTCCAGGAAGCCACCCACAGTCTTTGATTACATAGCCAGCTTCTGCTGCATCACATTTGTGGAGTGATTTATCTACATTCATCTTAATCCATCCAGCAAGGATTGTTGGGTGTTCTTGGTTATAGGGCCCCAGTGGGGCATGTGGACTTTAGTTGCTCTTTTGCTATTTGTAGTGGTTCAATATTATGGTCTTTTGTTGGCAGCAATAGCTTTAGAATTAGAGATTGGTCTGCCATCAACTTGGTTTTTGTAGCCCTTCAAATATAGTAAATATCTGCTTCTTCCAGGCTTAATCTTTCATTAGTTGTA
The DNA here is from genome assembly GCA_002786265.1 of Apostasia shenzhenica. Lineage (NCBI taxonomy): Eukaryota > Viridiplantae > Streptophyta > Magnoliopsida > Asparagales > Orchidaceae > Apostasia > Apostasia shenzhenica. The sequence continues at coordinate 208,730 of KZ451960.1, forward strand.
TTGCTTCCGAACGATAAGGGGAGGAAATAAACGAGATCCTCCCAAAATTTGGAATATTCCCATTCAAATCAATAAATTGATTTAAATGGGGATTTCCAATCCACGATCAGCCACCACTCACGCCAGCTGCCAAATCTGCAGATCAATCCTCCATCCAGATCGACGCCATGTGCTGAGATCTCGGCCGTCGAGTATATACTCTACCTGAAA
>KZ451960.1:215888-248921 GCA_002786265.1 Apostasia shenzhenica
GTTCAATATTATGGTCTTTTGTTGGCAGCAATAGCTTTAGAATTAGAGATTGGTCTGCCATCAACTTGGTTTTTGTAGCCCTTCAAATATAGTAAATATCTGCTTCTTCCAGGCTTAATCTTTCATTAGTTGTATTGCTTCTAGCTGCCTTAAATATTACTTTAGCCTTTGTTTACCAAGACGGGGTTGGAGATATCAAGATGTGTTTATCTAGTATCTTTCTTACCTCCTTGTATGAGATGTGGAGATCTTCTTCATTGTATTCTCATGGACACCAATTAGATTGTACTAATTCTCCTTTGTGCAGTCAGGGCTAGGGACAATATTTTTGATCACCCTCCATGTGAACATTTGGATTATAGGTTGAGTGTGGATCCTTTAGGTCCATGCTCCGGACCACATGCTATTTCCTTCTTTAAATTTGTTGGCATAGAGTTTGGCTGTATGGATTTTAGTTATCTTAATTGTTGCCCATATTTAACTGGTTCTCTGAGATGTCCATTTTTCTTCTAACTACACCTTACTTTTGCTCACAGTGCAAGAGGGCTCTAGAAATGCTATGCAGAAGGAGGTTCTCATAAGTCTCTTCCAGACTGTAAGATCCACCCTCTTGTCCGTTTTATGTTATGAGCTATAAAGCTATATTGATTGATTTTGTAAACATTAATATAAAGATATAGCGTAAAAAGATGTTTCCACGAAGGTTTTTACAGTAATGTTGATAGTAGAAGATCTCTTCTTTGTCATATAGAAATGTCCTCACAAATCAAATACGTTTCAGAGAGTGAAATAATATTACTTGTTTTAGAAATGAGAAATGGTCTCAGGTATAACAGATGCGGCAATGAGAAGGATTTTAATGAAATTAGTCGACCAAGTCTAGTTCTTGGTGTAACGCGTATCCCCCTTTGTTCCGGTCATGGAATAGATAAAAAAAAAAATCAAAAAATGGATGTATTTTCCGATTGGATTAATTAGTAGATTATAGGAGCTCCATCGCTCGGTGTTCTCCGGAATGATTAGGTTGGCGTTGAATTTGATAAAAGCGCTTATGAAATACGAGCCCATTGGGAAGCACTAGCGAGGATGGAAGCCTGCAATGCATATTCTTGATGATTTAAAGGCAGACGCTCTCTGTGCATGACACAAAAGAAGGGACTCTTTGAAATAACTAACATATTGTCCTCAGCTTCAGCCTGAGTTTCAAAAATAGCAATTTTTGTGAGTTTGGGGCGACATGCTACGAGCTACCTCAGAGCTTCTAATTGGACCCAACTATTCTTGAGGAAGGCTATGCAGTCCCAAAAGGTTCTAGATCTATTCAATAAAAAACATCAACCACTGCGTGGAACCTTTTTAATTTTGGCTGTCTAGCATTTCTCAAGTCTCCATTTACTTAAAATATAGCATCAAATTTGTTTCTTAATAAAACTTAATTTAGCTGAAGAGATGATGATGGAGATTGCATGAAGGATGTTTGCTTTTTTATCAAAAAAGCAAATCAGCATACAAGCACATAAACTGTGATTTGATATGCTGCATAATAATGTGTTTGCCAATCCAACAGTTGTCAATAAAAGACAAAATCATATTTTTTTTCATTCAATAAGTCATTAATTCAGAGTACTTAAGGACTCACGTTGCAGGAAGTCAGTAGTTACTTACAGATGACTAACGCGCTAGAAAAAGAACTGCTCACATTTTACAAACCATGGGCATGAAAAAGAGAAGTTAGAACTAGCACAGCAAGAAGGAAAAGCATATTATAATAACAATAGTGATACATCACATGCAGTTAGGCCTGTCAGCAAAATTCTTTAGGTTTCAGACCCTGCTGTTTGCAGGCAGAGGAACAACTCCATCAAAGAAATCTCCAAAGTAACCATGAGGTTCGTGTACAAGCTTGGAAATGATGTCCCTTAATGTGATTACACCCTCCAAATTTCTCTCCTCGTTCACAACATATATTCGATGGATCTTCTCTGAATCCAATTTAAGTATAATGTCTTTCAGCGTGTCAACCGTTTTGCAAGTGATCACACTGCGCAGCAGGGGTGAGGCCTCTTGATGTTCCTCCAAGTAATTTCTAACTGCAGCCAGGAAGTTCTTTGCAGTGATGGACCTGCAGATCAATGCAAGATTTTGAAGTTCATTTTATGTGGTTTGCAAAAAAAAAAAATGGATGCTGTGAGCGCCTTAAGTTTAGACTTGACTCGAGAAATTTTGAATTGAGCTACAAGTCACTTGACCTACCTATTTTGAGTCAATTTTTCTTTTCCCTTTTTGTTTGAGCAGTCATGAAACACATATAATGCAACATTTCAGATAGCTAAAGTTACAAAAACCACATTGAGGTGGCCCAGTTTGATTCTGATTTAGCAAGTATCCAACGTTCCTCAAGCAGTTCCATTTTGGTGTAAATTTTTTAAGCAACCTGATGTGTAGCTAACTGCTTCTATTGGACCAAAGTTTCAACTTGTGAGCACCGTACTTAACTGTTAGATCGAGAATTTGTGCTGGCTAATTCAATGACTCCAACTTAATGTGACGTACCAAGATGAACAGTTGGTCATAAAGATGCATGGGCTTTAAATGTTCTGTTGGACCAGACCAAGCAAATGCAGTAAACAATGATATTTTCAAGACTAATAGAGCACAATGTCCTCACCGGCTTTGATATCAATCAAATGGCGACAAGCTACCTAAGGGAATGCAATTGTCGGCCTGTAGCCTACCTATTCCTACAGTCTACAACCATCTATACCTATCAATTGACGCTCGTCTCATATGACTTTACAGGCCCTCGCTAATCAATGCTTGAAGACTCGAGCGATGGCGAGAGAGCCACATCTAGGGCTCAAGATCTCCATGACTATGAATCCGCCATTTGAATCCCATCTCCTGTCACTCTGTAGGCCCTCACTAACAATCCTTGAAGTCTTGACCAATGGAAACAATGCCACATAGGCTCTGAGTTCTCCGGTGATACTGTAAATGCCTTCAACCCTCTCTCCCGTCTCTTTATTGAGACCAACACCCCTCGACTAATTCCTAACAATGCTTGAACAATAATAAGAAAATCTAGCACTCAAGTCTATCAATGATGCCACAGGCCTCTTGAACCACTCTCCTTTAGTCCTCAATATGCTCCCATTCTCTTCCCTTGTGATTTCATCAATGCCTTAAAGCCTTTTGCAAGGATTGGCAACTCTTCTTCGGTCCTCCAATCTCCTTGAACATTTCCAATCGCACTTCCCTTCTTGCCTGTCGAATCTTATTCTAACTCTAGCATTCATCCTAGACTAAAGGTGGTGATTTCTTCATAAGTTCTTTTTTTCTCTTGCATTCAAATGATGTATATTTTTGTAATGTGTATTGTTAATATCCACTTGATATTAACTTGATTCTTGAAAGTTGAAACAAATACATATACATAGTTTACAATATTTATCATTATTTTTATTGTCAGAATTGTTTTGTTACTTTGACCATTTCCATCATATTTTCCTTCTTGCCTCTTAGGCCTTCTTCCAACTCTAGCGTCTATCCTTTCTTCATACTTTTTTTCTTCTTTTATTCATATGATCTACATTTTTGGAATGTGAACTGCTAATAATCTAGTTAATATTTACTTTGATCCTTGTATAATTGAAAAATATTGGTGGGGACACATACCCTTTCATATCTATTAGATGTTGAATGGGGAATCAATGGGAATCAGTATGAACTAATTTTATTTGATTAAAGATTGCCATATTAGCTCATTGAAAATTCGATTTGATTTCTAAGTTGGAAGATAATATATTCGTCATAATTTCTAATTTTATATTTTCTTTAATTAACATGGTTGTAGTTCACATTTAATTTTTTGTATTATTTGTATTTTTTATTTCCTATTACGAGATCTCTATAAATAGGGATTGTCTTACATTGTAATAAAAAGTTTATGTTAAAATGAAATTTGATTTTCTAAGTGCTACCCTAGATTTAGGTTAAAGAATCGATATCCTAAATAGAAATGGTATGAGTTGACCTTGGATGAGAATCCTCAAATAGCTTAGTATTTCTTATTGTTAAAAAAAAAACTTATAAATAATTCTCAATTCATCTTTAATTACATATTGTTGCAATTGGATCTACGCTTCTTCATCAAGACCGTCCAAGTGGAAGATCACACAGAGGCCACGTGGGCAAGGCCTCCGAGTCGAACAAGAAAGGTATCAGCTCGAATAACAGACGCCAAAAAGGTAGCATCCCGAAGAACAATGAATCGACGTGACATCTGACTGTTGGGAATCGTACTGCTCTGGTGGAAGATGCGGTTTTCCCGCCGACAGATCGCAACCACTGACACGCCGTACAGCAGGAGTCACGTACTAGCCGTCCGCAGACATTAATTGAGCTGTCACTAGGGCCGTAGATTATTCGACTGGAAGTGACTAGACATAACAGGCCCATGGTATATATACTTCCTGTACACAGCCTTCAAAAGGGCTGAAATCCAGAAAAAAACCTTTTTAATACTCTGTATCCCAAACAAAGACGTTTCTAGTGACGTTTCAAGCCTCCTCGAAAAGGAGCCGTGGTTTTTCCGCTAGTTGGTTTTTCACGTAAAAACTCGTTGATTGTTTCCCGTCTTAACACATATATAGACCCTTATGTTTTAACATTACCCACAGACCACCTTAATATTCACCTTTCAAAATCATTGTATTTTTGTTAGCAAACCATTACAATTTTAATCTAAATTGGGGATGGGTTTCAAGCTTTTCTAGGGGTTATTTTCATCTACAACAAAGACGAGAATGCCAGCTAAAGAAGTCAACATCTCCAGAAAAGGTGTCGCACCAATCCATGTTATTCTTCCTCCATGTCATGTCATGCTCTCTTTTCCTCCTCTTCTTCCTCTCCGAAAGCTCTAAATATCATGATTTTTACCACCATTCCCTTCCAAGCCTGCTTCCTAGGAAGTTTTCCGCCATTACTACCTGCATCCCCTCCCCCTCCATCTTGCCCATTTTCCATCCTTGTTCTCTATCATCACCATGATCTCCCTTAATCGGAGAGAACGAGTTTAAATTGCAAAAAAATGAACTTCAAGGTTTCATTGCGCACAGCAGCACTTTTGAAAACTAAATGAAAAATTAACAGCAGTTGAACCAATTTCCATTAAATTTTAGCCTTTGATAACTGGAAGGGAAAGAATGTGAGATAAAAGGATTAGAAGGGCATGCGGGGGAATATTGAAGAAAGATTTGAGAGTTATGTGTGTAATTCTCTTTTTTTTTCAAATTTTAAGAGAAAGCTTAAATATATCTTAATTTTTAAAAAATTAAGGAAGGTTTTTACATATGGAGCAAATTCCAAACTTGGTCGACCCCAATATAACTCAAATTGATCAGCTACCTTCTTAGGACCCGAACACATACATGGCATACCCATTCCTAGACGGTTTTTAAGATGAAAATGAATAAGCATGTAAGAAAAACATTGGTTTTCCACTCACATACCTGTAATTTTTATATGTTTCTGGAGCAGTTAGAAGATACTGGACATCTCTTATGCTTATATTGCCCACAACCTTTTGACCACTTACATCAACAATAGGGATTCCACCAATTCTCCTTCTTCTCATCAATTGGAAGACATTTAATACTGGTTCTTCCTCAACAGCCTGGAAGTGGCATGCAAGAATTTTGAGATTTGCTAGGAGAGAAACATTTTCATTTCCAAAATAAAGCTAATTAGACTCAACATAGAAGCCAATTAAGTCCTGAATACTTCAGACTACACAAGTTGAATTGAATTCAGTGGTAACAATCTAACTGGTTAACTAAGCACCGGATATAAGAATGTTTAATTGCATGCCTGCATGGATGACAACAAAGCAGAGGAAGCACACCGCAAAAGATTAATACTTTAAAGGAAAATAATGGCATCTCTGAGAAAAATTGTATAGAATTCCTTCTGGCAAATTATATCCAAAGGTAATAAAATAATATTTTATACGTTTTGGTGCAACAAAAAAGGGCAACAAAAACTGCACGCATCGAGTAAGCAAATGAGAGAATAGAAAATTCAAACAAACAGTTGCAATACTTAGAAGTCATTATAGTGGCTTTAAATTTGTAATCTATAGGCATCTTGAATCCTCACTAGCAAGTGATGATCATGATCAGCTAACTGATCCATATAGCACAAAAATTGAAACCCACGGTTTTCTAATCTAATATTAGGAATCAAAACCAAACCTAATAAGATGGTCAATTGAATAAGCAGAATCAAAATTTTGATTCGGTTTAACAAAAAAAGAAAAAGAACAAGTGGAATAGAGTGGCAATTATGTACCTTAACTAGTCTATCTTTCTTCATGACAGGAAGACCCAGTTCACAGAGTTTCTTACTTCCCCAATTCTCAAACCAAAGAAGATCAACACATTCTGCCAGCATGTGAACAACAGCAGACTGCGTGATAATGTTTTCAATTTTTCCTTCACCCAAGTCAACAACTGGCAGACTCTTCATTCTGTATTTGGAAAGAAGTAAAAGCATGGTAAGAAACGAGTCTTCTTTCTGCAATGCAAGAAAAGGGGCCCAGCGGAATGATCCTGCAATGTCCTGCACCTGTGAGAAGAATGCATAATCACCTTATAAAAACCAGAAAGTTCACATTAAGCATTTAAAATGGGTGTGATTTTGGAAGGAATCGAACCTTTGTTTTCCCATAGAACTTTGAAGAAGTAAGAGATTCAAAATAACATCCGCCCATTGAAGCATCTGCTCCAGAACCATTCATGTGACGAGCAGCTTCTTCGGACTGCCAAACAAAAGATCTAACTTAAGCTAAAAAGGACCCGTGGGGTCAAAGGTCATTAACACTGTTTGTTTACACACAGCTGGCATATTTAAACCGAAGACAATAGTGTTATTGGAGCCGTTAGATTGTTATTCGCGTCTGTTAAGTTAAAGTAGGGAGGTCGCTCCTTCATTACTCCTATCGGTAGTTGGCGAGTGATCATGTTCTTGGGTGAGCGATTCGCTCTGGCTGCGATTATGCTGTGAATCTCAAAGGTGGTTAGCAAATTAACTATGAAATATTACATCACCAAAGGCATTTACTAGAGATTATTTTTAGTTATTCTTACTACAGTTCGGCTATCCTAGTTCAAAACCCCGGGTAGTGATGCAAAACCCTCACTAAAGCTCTGATCTGCAACGCTCGAGGAGACCCCTTGCCGTGACGGCCTTGCATCCTCCAAGCAAAACGTTAGCTCAAACATCTATCTCTAGAGTAGTAAATCTTTCTGGCATACTTCCGATAATAGTTTTCTATTGTGAGTTCCGATTTTTGTGCAAGGGAAAATTTTCGGTGATGATTCGGTTCCTCTTCACTTATTTGAAATGCTTCAAATGAGGTCATAACCAAACATGCATTGCTGACTACTCCAGTTCTATAAGAATCTAGCATGTATTCTCTATTTTTGTACAATATCTTGTGTGATGATTCTATTTCATACGTCATTTTTATGCTTCGAATTAGCACATTGAAGTGAATCAGTTCAAATATTTTTTGTTGGTTTATAGTCTACATTGGTTTTCTATTTATGAATCTACGATGGTAAGCAACGTTCGATTTCTACTACAATAGTTGTTATGTTTAATCATTTCTTTGATTTTTTTTTGGCTTGAAAATTGGCTGAGTCCTTTGGGCTACATGAATAGTGTACTTCTCAAGTGTACTGATGCATTTTTGTTGGCAATAACATTCATTTGCATCAACTGTGCTTTCAATTTCAATTGTGGTATACTAGAGAGCATGAAATTGATCAGCATATATTCTCTTTTCAAAAGTTCTCTGTTATTGTCTTACCTTTCACTTCTCTAAAAAGTAAATTATCTATCCAAAATTTGTCTAATTATGAATCTTCTATTGATACAATCATACAAAAGCCAAAAGTTATGTGAGGCTTGCAACAAAAATCTACACCAAGGCCTAATTACTTATCACTACAAAGGTATTTATTGAAATAAGATTGCTTGAGAGCCATCAATGGCACACATGTACTGGCAATTATACCTCTTAAGAAGCAACCTACTTACCGCAATCGGAAGGAAATGGTCTTGCATAATGTGATGACGATCGTTGGTTTTGATAGCCTATTTCAATTTGTGACTATTGGTTAAGAAGAAAGTGTTTCTGACATGCGTGTATTATATTGGACAATGGACACTGGAGACTTTGTTGTGCCCAAAGGTAAAGAACCAATTGATCTTATTTGTTATTAATCAATCAATCAAGTTAACTAACATTTTACATCTGACTACCTTAATCACATGTGTAGGTAAATATTATGTGGTGGACTTTGGCTATGCCAACACATCCAAATCCCACACCTTTTCGAAATATACGATACCACATAGCTTAATTTACAAGTGTCAATTAAAGACAGTATGTGCGTATAAAGAAAACATTTAATCATAGACACACATGTCTTCGCAATGTAGTGGAAAGGACGTTTCGAATATTGAAATAATGTTTTCATATTTTAAGTACAATGAGACCATTTTTGTTGGAGACTCAGCGTGATGTTATCGTTGCTTGTTTTGTGTTACATAATTTCATCGCACGGTATTTTAAGATGATACAATCTTTACGGCGCCAGAGACGCAAGAAGTTGTATCCAATGCCAACGATGTAGCATTGACCCAACTTATGGCATATGCTCAAGAACACAATAAAGTAGGTGATCGACAAAGAGGTGACAGATTGTGACAACAGATTGCTCGAGCTATTTGGGAACGAAGAAGGCACTAGTGGTTTTTTTTTTGGACTGATTTTTGGTTTTGTTATAAAAAATACTATGCATCACTGATCATGATTCCAGCCTTAACGAAATGCACTTATGTGAAACTGTGAAAATGTGCTTAATTTTGAATGGATTTCTAATCACAAAAAATGGTATGTTACTTCTATAATGTATTTGTAATTCATGTCAATGTACCCGTAATTCCACCTCTTCCATATATATTGAATTGTACCGATTAACTATTTCTCTAGTGATGCACTTTTTGGTACTCTTTTATTTGTCTTGGGGTTGAATTGTCATTGTAGTTTGACTTGGTTATCTTAGTTAATGAATATTGGATCTAAGTATGATGTTTTTTGAATGGACATATGGCTTTTAACGTGAAAATAAATATCATCAATCAAATTTTAATACCATAAGAAAAATTATTTAAAAATAGTAACAAGTAATTAATATCTGTTCATGTATAAAAGAACTCTGCAATGAAATTATTATGTCTAATATGATCAATTTGATTGCATTCAAAATTTTAAATACCCTTTATAACAATTGAATTTATGTTTAACCCAAGCAACCATAACCAACAACAACAACTAAGTCGTAATTCCAGTAGATGGGGTCGGCTAAATAAATTCTTTGTTTCCATTGCGCTTTATCAATTAACAAATCCTTATATAAGTCTTAGTGAGTAAGATCGCTCCTTATAGTTTCTTATTATATCTTCTTTATTTTCTCCCTTCCTCTTTGTACATAAGCAAAATCAATAACTCAATTTTTCTAACTGGAGTTAAATCTACCTATAATTTACATGTCCAAACCATCTAAGTCGACTTTCTCTAATTGGTGCAACTCCAACATTCTTGTCAATAAACTTATTTCTCATTTAATCATTTTGTGTATATCCAAACATCCACTTTAGCATCTTCATTCCTGCAACACTTATTTTATTTACATATTTGTTTTTGTAGGCCAGCATTCAGCATCATATATCATCACTGGTCTTACTATAATTTTATAAAATTTACCTTTAAGTCTAAATGAAATTTTTCTATCACACAATATATTAGAAGTATTTCTCTATTTTACCTGTCCTACTTGGATCTTGCTAATTACATCATTATCTATTTCACCATTATTTTGTATGATTGATCCAAGGTATCTAAAGCGCTCACTCTTTTTAATAATTTGACCATCAATTATCACATCACCAATATAAGTGCTTCTTTTTTGACTAAATGTGAACTCTATATATTCAGGTTTTGATTTACTGAGACAAAAGCCATTAGATTATAAAGTATCCTCTAAAGCTCAAATTTCAGATAACCAAAAACTCAAAAACACCAATGTTTAAAAATAACTTCTACTGTTTGTTTGTGAGGTTTAAATTTAACAAGGTTAAAATTAAACTTGGATAGAGATAATTTTTATTGAAATTTGTGAATGATGTGAAATAAATTTAGTAATTATGTTGGGATATGTGAAAGATGTGATATATAATTGGTTATTATGTTGAGATATATGAGGGATGCGATATATGTATAGTATATGAAATAAAATTAATTTTTTAATATTAAATTTTACGTGTGATGTGTTATTCCTGTTTAAAATTAAACCAGGTTAATTTTGAACTGCCAAACAAACAGGGGCCTAGGATTATTTTTTACCATAGTTAAAAACATCTCTCCAAACAAATGTACCCTAAAGTTTTATTGCAACCCTATAGCAATCATCCTCTATCAATCATACTTTCTCAAAAATGAAAGCATTATTTTAACTGGACACCTCCGTTTGGAAACCAAAAGCAACAAACCTAGGATTATGAATGAAAGCTGGAAACAAATTTTTAGCGATGCAGTATGGATGAAGAAACCAATCATTTTCAGAATGTTCAGCGCACTTGATACTTTTGTCACAAAGTATACCCGATGATTATATTCTATAGAGCTTCCTGTGGTTCAAAGCAACAAGTTGAACAGTGCATTCTAGGTTGAAGACGAAGCTGATGAAGCTAGTATGCCATCATCCATAAGAAAAAATTATCTCACTATTGTAGACATGGTAGTGATATCAAAATTAATGCCTCATTGTCGGAAGATGTAAACAATTTTGACATCAAATGGTCAGCTAAGCCTTTTAAGAATCACCACTACCTAATACTAAACAAAGGGAGTTTCAACAAGCTTAAGAAATTCAACCAAATTTGATCAGTTGCAAGTGAATATAATTACCGAGAACAATCACTTCTACTGTCAATGTAAATATGTCAGGAAAACCATAGTCCTCATGAAAAGTTAAGGCCGTAGCTTATAAAGCACCACAATTCAGCGAGAAAGATAATGTTAAATGATATGCAGAATTAAATCAAGAGTAAAAAGAAATGTAAAGGATGCATAGGCACAAGACCTCAGCAACTTCTCTGAAGCAAACAGAGTTTGCCATGCCAATGACGTGCAAGAGTATCATGATAAATTCTTAGCATGCAATACTAAAGTTTTAAATGCAATGGATAATAATACCCAACAATATACCATAAGGCAGCATAATAATGAAACTATAATTTTTGAGAGTATTTTAATTTAGAGTTGTAGATGTAGCAAAAATGCACTTCATCTATGCAGCAGTTGATTGGCTGCAGGCAGTCATATTTTCTTTAAACCAGAATCCATGTAGCAGTGATGTATGGATTTAGAAGGATTCGCTAAGTAAGATACATTGTCGTTTCATGTGATTTGCAATGATTTCATTTTCCAGATAGAACTTTAAACTCAACACCATGTTGAACATTCCTTCTAACTAGGTATTAAGGATTGAAAATTCATATGTGTTAGGTGCAAAAGATTCTGCAAAGTAAAGTGAGTTATACCTTCTTGATATTTTGTTTTGAAAATGCTTAGCAGAGAATATCTATATGCAGCATAATGCAGAAAAGATATGTAACTACAAAGAAGAATATGTGTTAAAAGAAATTTTGATCAACTTAGAAAGTTATCCTTTTAACCTGATGCAGAAGCCATACAGAAATTCCGGCGAATTCTATGATACCAATGTATCGGTCAATCCAACTGGCATCTGCTGGTGCATTTACATTGCGAACAGGTGCACTGAAGATCTTGTTTTTTGACAAAGCTTCAACAGCATCAGCCAAGCTAGCATCCGAAGAAATCTCAATTTCTGAAAATAACATCCAAAGGTTATCACACTTGCCAAGGGAAGCCCATCATATGGCTGGCAATTGTGTTTGAAACTCGAAGTGGATTCGACATCAGCTCGGTTTCCTTGTGAGTTTTGACTAACTCAAAGACAACTCACTCTAAATTAAATTGATTCTACTTAAAAATTGACTTCACATATGCAAATGCATATCTACTTTCACTTGTCTAAATGCAGATAGCATGAACATAACATGCATATTTGTATATAAAAAAGTTTATTCCATGCGTAGATGAAAATTCAATTATTAATACTGCATATAATGCATATAACATGTCTTATGAAGCTTAGTTCAAGTTATAAAAGTGGCAATTCAGTTCAAATCAACTAGAAAGTTGCTCAAAGTAAACTGATTTCTATATATTTGAAACAAAGACTTCTATTTTGAGGAAAGGCTAACTCGAACTCAACTCCAACATGGTGCTACCCATCAACAATGGATACACACTTGTATGCGAATTACATAATAAAAAAAAATCAACAATTAAGCATGAAAATAACATTAAAAAAGAATATAAACCCATTAAACAAAAAACTAACATAAAAACTGCAGTTAAAGGACATTGTAGTTGAACGAAATGAGAACATAATTTCCTGCCAATGGCATTTCAATAAAGGTTATTGACACCAACGTAGTCAGTTATCACTTCAAGCCAATTCCAGATTGACGTTATTGATTCTACATGTTTGTTGCCAAGAGATTCCATTAAAGCTATCAAAGAGATTTAATCTGTCACGGCAAAGATCATCTCATGCAATCAAACCAAAACCTGAGAAAAATGAAAGAATGGTGTGGAAAGTAAAGGACCCAAAAAAAAAAACATAGAAAACTCAGAAATGGAAGAAACCACTGGAGGAGAAGAAAGCTTCACTAGAAATATCAATTCCCTTTCCAGATTCTGGTCCATTATTCTCTAGCAACAGTCATGGACATAATGACTGTGATTGTACTCATTTCTTTTTGTATTCCCTTGGAGGACGAGCTATTTGTGATCTCAAATGCGGTAGGTTGCATATGTCATCAATGGAGCATCAAGAGTGGATCTCAAGCTAGCTAATCTGAAGTGTAGGCACATCGAGGATGAGACCTTAAGATTGGAACTCAAGGGATTGATGTGTGATAGCTGCGTGGGCTCTTATGGTCATCCACTTGATAGATTAAAACTGCCTATGGATAGAGAAAAACTATTGTGCATAAAAAAGGATATTTTTGAGAATGCACATGAATTATGCTACATTGGTTGTCAACCATAAGTTGCGGTACTTGATATATAAGTGATAACTCTAATCCATTGTCCTAGGCATTGGGGTTAAAAGGTGTAGTGTATCAAGCGCAACTTGGGCCCCCCAGGTATTTCATTCCTAACAGGAAATGATTTGAAATTAGCTTTACTAGTTTTAATTTTTAAGTGCCATTTCAAATTAAAATTAGCTGATAAAATCGACTGATCTTGCATAAATTATTTGACAATACTAACAAATGTAAAATAGTTGATGATGTTGTTGCCTTCTGTATGTTTGTAAGATATAACATTTTTAATATAGAATGTGATCCACTTATTTCACTCTACCATGTAGCAGATGGACCATAGTGCACAAAGTTATTTATGCAAAAAAGTGGTTAAGTCCTAGAACCTCCCCCCAAGATCCCTTCTCAAGTACCTATGCAATCCCTTGAGTTCCAATCTCACGATCTTATTCTTGATGCACCTACACTTCAGATTAGCAAAAAAGTGGTTAAGTCCTAGAACCTCCCCTCAAGATCTCTTCTCGAGAAGGAGTTACCCACTCTTGAATTTCATAGAATCATAATCAATCTCAAAAACAATGGGAGCACCCACATGAACCATCGGCTCTAATATCACATGTTAAGGAAGGAATACTTGGGGGACTATATTAGGACCAACACACAAGTGAATGGACACCATTTAACCTAAAAAATTAGGCTTATTTCAAGGATGATATCCCTAGGAAAATAATCATTAACATGCCATCATAGTCCATCCCAAAGTGTAAGTAAAAAAAAAAATTCATAGACTTACATTCCATATCCCGGCAAGTAAAGCACTCACCGTTCTCTTCGACAATCAATATCATGAGGAGTAGATCTTCAATTGTTGTTGCGATGACAGTGATGTTAGTCAAGGTTTTCCCCTTTCTGCCTTCCTTCTCCATGTCTTTTATCATGTAACATTCCTTCCTCAAGTGCCTTATCCTACAATTGTAATAACAGATGAACCCATTTCTCAATGACTTTCTTCGAGAACTTCCAAGTTCAAAGGACTTTCCCTTGTTTTGGCTTCTTATCCATTTAGTCACCAATTCTTCACTACTCAAAGATCCTTAAGATTTTTGTCTTGTCCCCTTGTTCAATAGTCTTGAGGTGACATAGTTAATGGAGAGAATTCCATCTGACATTGAGTTGATGATGGATACACAGGAGTTTCCCAACTCTCTGGTGGAGAAAATAGCAGCAACTAGGTCCACAAATCATCATCTAACTGTCAACTTCATTGCCATAACCTGATTGATGATGCGTTACATCTTATTTAGATACTGAGAGATATAAGATTCTTTTTGAAGCTTCATGTTAACAAGCTACTTGATAGGGAAAGTCTTATTGTCTACAGTCTTCCTCTCAGATAGAACTTCCAACTTCTTCCACAGAAAGTGGGCTAACACCTTTTCGAACACCGAGTGGAATACACCCTCATCCAGTCACATTTGAATGCACGTAGCCGCTTTCTCATCTAAGTCCTTCCACAACTATAGCTTCATGTCCATTGGCTTCTTTTCCAGGCTCAACAAAGGTAGGTGCAAATCCTTTCATCGTAGGAAATCCCAAATCCTCCACTTGCAGACCACATAGTTCTAGTCATTGAGGCTATCTAGCATGCTCTAAATCATTATGTCTGTCATCTTCAAGAAGTAGTTAACTAAGGTTGTGATACTACTTGTTACAAATATTTTGAAGGTTTGCAAGACTGCACAATAAGTTTGAAACTTCTCTTTTAAGTCATGAGGAGCTTGTTGGGATATGCCTTACACAAACAAAGAATTCGAGAATGTTCATTAAAAAAACTTCTCGAAAAAGTCATCTTCAAAAGAAGTCTTCTAGAGGGTCATCAATCATCGGCGAAGAACTATTGTTGAAGAAAAGTCTCCTCGACAAGATTGAAAAATCCGAGGTCAAATCCCTCAACAAAGTAAATCCTTGATCGAGGATTGGAACCAAGGCTTGAAACCTAGATGAAGAAAACTTGTGGGTCAGGATAGGAGATCCTCACAAGAAATTCCTCAAAGAGAAACAGCTGCTCTTCTTTAAGCCAATAAAAAGGTAAAGATGCAAAATACGAATGTGATGCTATAGCAGAGAAGCTAGTTGTCTGTCTACAGAGAATCCAGTGATCTATTATTGGCAATGAAGTCCATAAGAAGATCAACAACTTTGGAAAAGTTCAGCCTGTCACAGTCATCGAGAGAAGAAGAAGAAGAAGAAAAGAAAAGTAACCTCTCTATTATCCATGTAGGACTAGTTAGTTCTAGGTGACAATTCATATACTCCTTTGATAAACCACTGGGATGAAACATACAACATCATATATTTTAACTAGTTGTTGGGCCTGTGGCAACCGTGGCTCGCTAATTTTTCCCATGTAAAACCACGTAAGTATCTATCATCAAGTTTGTATAAGATTTCATTTGAAGACTGTTTCCAACAAGTTTGCGCTTCTCAATTATGAAATTTGTAATTTTCGTCTTCAAAGTAGTGTAGTTGAAATTTTTGTTTTCTTGGATTGTTGTCAAAAATCTCTCAGCAAACCTTCAAACGTCATTAGCATTTCCATCCCGCTACCTATCCCCAATCCCAATTAAAGTCAGGAAAGCTTGAAAGCATGAATTTTTATCAAATTATGGAATGAAATTTAACAAAGAATCCAAAAATCCAGGCGCAGGCCTAATCAACTTGCTAAATCAGTTCTTCGATTGGGATCGAGGGTAAGAAGAATGAGTTTCGGCCGGAGGAGTGAGACCAGGGCTTAAGCATGCTTACCTTGGGAAGGAGGTGCCGGAGGAAAAGAGGAGACAGGTATGCTCTCGAAGCAGGAATTGAGCTTCTCCGATGGGCTGAGTTGCGGTTCCTGCACGTCCCAGAGATCCTCTACCCGATGGCCGATCTTGGCCTCCGGGCTCGATAATGCACTCGGCGTCCTTGGGCTATCCATCGTCCTCCTTGGACTATCCATCACCGATTTCACACACACACACACACTCACACTCTCTCTCTCTCTCCCTCCGTCTCTCTCTTCCCCTTCTCGCGTGAGAGTGTAGACCAGGAAGACCAAAACGATAAGACGGGTGACGGGAACGATTGACGGTCTCCGTGCATACGTGGATAGCTCTCATAGGATGTTGTTCGTGTTTGCTGTTTGCAGCCTTTTATGTCCTTTCTGACAATAAACAGTTATGGATAATCATGTAAGCATTCATTTTATAATTTTGTAATAAATTCTTGATAAATTACACAATTGAGTTTAGTCAATAATACCAATAAAATACATATTTTTAATATTTTAATATTTTAATTTCTAATTTCCAAAATTTTAATATCTAAATTTTTTAAATTTTTTTATTATTAAATTTATTTAAATTACAATTATACTCTTTGTCCAGAGAAAAAGAGAAGTGTATAATTGTAATTTTTTAAAAAATTAATAAAAATTAAAAAAATTTAAATGTTAAAACTTTAAAAATTAAAATACTAAATATTAAAATTTTAAAAATGTAAAATTAATTATTATTATTATTATACATCATAACTTTAAAGATCTAGCATAATTTACCCAAATTTTTTTATTAAAGTGATTATCAAAATTATATATAATACGCAACTTGTTAACATAAAATATTAAATGTGCAAAAAAAAAAAAAATTTAAAGTATTAACTGTACAAACTTATATAAATTGTGTACACATTAAAATTTATTTAAGTAATGCATAATTCATGAATTATTTAATATATAAATAAATTAAATAAATTATAATTTATGCACCACTTATAAATTATGACTTATGTGTATACGTTATGTATATATATATATTCTGAGTTTTGCACATATTTTTTTTACTAATATGATTGTCGAGGTAATATTTAATGATATTTTTTTTAATTATATCTAAAATATATGAAATATATAAATAGTAATGTGATGACTAATAAAAATATGTTTTAGGAGCAAAATTATAAGATTAATAATAAAAATTTTGTACTTGTATATATTGAAATTAGAATAATATTAAGATAATGACTTTTTATGAAATGCCACAAATCATAAAATTTCTTAAAAATTAAATCAAAATAGTTAATATTTTTATATATAACTGAATCGTAGATTCAAAATGCACAAACGTGTTAATTGCATTTTGGGCCCCAATTGTCAGTTATTTCAACTCCAGAATCTTTCTTTTTTTGTCCGTCAATATTAATTATTTTTAAAAAAATCCAACATTCTACGTTCTACTATTTTAATATTAACTCCTCATTTTTTTTGCCATCAAAAAAAAAAAACTCATTTTTTAGCATTAAAAAAACGACACATTTTTTAAAATTTGCGTGACCATTTTCTTGATGGCAATAATGAAAAATCCTTAACGAATTGCAGACTTTTTACTAGAATACAAATAAATCAAACTTTTTAAATTTACAGCCTATATATATATATATATATATATATTTGAAAGCCTAACGTTATATTTTTTATAAAATAAATTTTAAAAAAATAAACAAATAATTGTTAAAAAAAGCTTATTTTTCATAAAAAAACTACTTTTCATAAAATTACTTCAAATAATTAAAAAAATTTAACACTCACAAATTTCATCAAATATTTCATAATATTCTAAATAATAATTGTTATTTATACAATTAAAATAATTACAGTTATTATATAATTCCATTAATATATAATTTAAATTAGTTATAATTATTATATTTAACATAAATTTCAAAATCTATTATACATATAATTAAAAACAATTTAGATGTGAACGTATATATCAATAAAATGTATATTATTATTTACTAATATTTTATATAATTAAAATTGCCTATATATATCACTAATTTGATCAAAATCATCAATTAATTATACAAAATATTAATTTTTATCAAATAGTTTTATTTTTAATAATAATTTAAAAAAATTACACGATAACACTTGTTTGCTCTATTCTATAATAATGTTTTGTATAACATAGTAATACTAAAGTGTTATATCAAAAAGAAAGAAAAATTAATATTAAAGTGAGCTTAAATTTCAAACAAGACAAAGTTATCACCTAACAGATTATTGAGATTAAACCGAATACTTGTTCTTCTTAAAAAAAATTATTTATCATAACAAAGTAAAGTAAGATAAAATTTAAATTGTTGTTATTTTTGTAACAATAACAAGTAGGATAGATCACAATGATATAAATTAAAATCGGTAATTATCATTCTACTAAGTTAAATATTTTTAAAATCGACTCAGAATTGTAAGTGTATATATAAATTTCATAAATTTTCTAAAATCTCGAATATACATTAAATTGTTTATAGTACCACTCAAATATAGGTTATTTTAAAAGAAGTCGCTCTTTAAAAAAAAGTCGATAAATAAAACCCCTCTTCCTCTCCTTCACACTTATTATTTGCTTCAAATTGGAGAAGAAGTTCAGCCTGAGAAATTTATTTTAATTTTTATTTTTTTAAATATTAATAATATATAAATTAAATTTTAAGAAAATATTAGTTTTATTAAATTAATTAATTCTTAATTAAATTGTAAAATTCATTTTAATTTTAATTAATTTTTAAAATATTTAAATTAATTTTAATATCTTACAAATTTAAATTCTATTCCTGCATTACAAATTATATAATGGTATTTTATTAATTTTTAGATTTTTTTATGTTATCGATGGTACTACGTGTTTACGTTAGTATTCATTTTAATGAAAATTTAATATTTATGAATGATTGCTTTCTGAATTATGTTGAGAAAAGTGAAAGTTTTGAAATTTAATATTACTAATATCTTATCTGATTTTAAAAATAAATCTGTCGTTTGATGCGTATTAATCTAAATGAATATGATATCAGAATATATGTAAATATTTAAAAAAAATAAAATATATAGCCTAGCATATCAAAAATGAAGATAACTGCGAGCTTAAGCTGGAGCATGAATCTCAAAAAACTTTAATACTTTGATGTGGTGCTTATTATTGAAATATCTATTCATTCAAATAACGAGTATTTTTCTATCGACGGATAATATAGAAAACTAATACCTAAAAGTCTAAAAAGAATTATATTTCACTATAAAAATCAGGACAGTAAATTATAAAAAATGCATCACACTGTGCATCACTAGTTTTCAGAATTCAATATAATCTCTTTGAATCGCGAGCTAGAAAAAGATTCCTGCTACAACGCATAATTACCGTGTAATGTCAATAATTATGAAAGAAATACAGTGCAAATAATTTAACTAAAAAAAGAGATATAGTTTGAGATCAAATATGTATTCAACTAGAATAGTAAGTACCATATATAATCACATTTTCTTTTATTGATATTTATCTTATTTCAAGTTATACCTTATTTTTTGAATAAATATTTAACTTAATATCTACTTATTTGTGGCTGTATGAATGGTCCGGTAAGAGCGAAGGGACGATCTAGTCAGTTAACTAGACAGTTCGTTCGGTCGTTCGATAACTTAACATCATTTGTCATATTCTATATGAAGCAGAACCCGCTTATCTGTGTGATTTACTATTATTAGTTTAAAAATAACTGACATAATTTAATATCTGAACGTAAGAGTATTTGGTTCAATATTATTCGTAGAAAAACTGATTATTTGATTTAATAAAAATTATTAATAAATTTTTATAAAATTATAAAATTTTAAATTAAAAAATATATAAATATTATGTAGATTACGTAGCATAATATTAAAATAATAATTGAATCAAATTCTGACAAATAATTTTTTCAAATTTTCGAGCCTTTAGGAGCAAAACAAATGCCTGCGGGTCCCGCTGGTTCCACGTAAGCTAACCCACGGCGGACGGAACACCAGACCGAAGTCACCCCCAATCTCGCCGGTCTTTCTTCTCAGCGAAAACCCCGATGAACTCCTGCTCCGCCTATCATCCCTCACCGATTTTGTAGGGTTTTCATCGATCCGTTGACAGTACGAGACAACGGATCTATTTCGTAGTTTTGGTATTATGAATCTCTCTTCAATTCGATTCTACAGATCTCTAACCATCCAGATCTGAGCTCACTGTCATGGCGCACGGTTCGGAAGATTCCGATTCCAGCCCTAGAACGCCTAGCTCTTCTTCGTCCAGCAATTCCCGCGCGATGCAGCCGGCGGGCTCTTACGCCGATCTGGAATCTCCAAACACCGCTAACCAGTCCTCCGATGAGGGTGGGAGTAGCGACGGCGTGCTCGTGGAGCTCCCCGGAAGCAATGAACAGGTAGCAGTTTTTCCTTTTTGATTAAGATATGCGAAGGCGTCTTCTTGTCTTGTTCTGAAGGCGACGGACGCAGGAAAGGGGGTCGCCGGCGGACCCGGACACTGGCATTCTGGTAAATATAGACGGTTCGGTGCAGGAGCAGCAGGAGAGGGAGGATTTGTTCGTGGACGCGTCGGATCAACTCGGCAGTGGTGTCCGGACTCCGCATCTCGTGGATTCTGCGGCCATGGCCGATACCGGAGAGAGCTTTCTGAGGATATCAGGAGAACAAACTCGATTAGATGCAGCAATGGCAGAGTGCCGGAAGTACAAGGTCAGTTATCTATTCCTCTTTCGCATTTGGGATATTTTGTCAACCCTCTGCTTCATGCTGTAATGATTCAGGAAGAAAGGGAGGCTTTTGGCCGAGAAGTTTTGGCTCTTCGTTTCCAGCTTCAGGATTTGATCAACAGGCAGCTTCTAAATAATCAGGAGTTGGTAGAGCACCATCATCGACTGGGGAATGTTGAAGCTGAGCATGATGTTTTGGCATCTCCGACTCGACTGCTTTCAATGGTGAATGACTGCTCCAACTTTTTATTTCATTTAAAGGATGTTTTGGATCAGCGATTGAACTCCGTGGGGACAATGATTCATTCTAAAGATGAGGAGATCAAGCATCTCGATCTTAAGGTTATGGAGTCGGTTGTTTCCCAGGTTGTTCTAACGTCTTACCTTGGTTCTGTTAGCCATGAATGGTCTGATTCAGTGAGAAAATCAGTAGATGTGATCAGTCGATTCATTGCTGCGCTCGACTCAGATGATTGGTCGGGGAATGTTTCCCCTGAAGAATTCCTTGATGATGGGTTTTCTTCTGTTGAGAAGAGAATTATACTGTTGGTTGAGAACCACAAACAGTTTGTGACTGAGATCAGACGACTTGGGAAGGTCTTGGAAGAGATAAAGCTTGATTCTTTGGCATTGCGAGAGAATGAGTTTGGTTTTATATTTTCCGTTGCTGGAGAAGAGTTGCTTCATAGCAAGAGGAAGGAAGCATCTCTCACAGCAACAATAAGTGAACTTAAAGAAGAAAATCGGAAGATGGTTGAGCAAATTGTTGTGTTGAAGAAAAGCATACAAGAAAGGGACGCTGATATGAGCAAAGCAAAGACAGATTTGGAGCAGTCAGAAGCTAGGTTTTTGGCAACAAAAGAGAGACTTGGCATGGCAGTGACAAAGGGTAAGGCATTAGTTCAACACCGCGATTCACTGAAGCTTTCGTTGGCTGAGAAGACATCTGAGCTTGATAAGTGTATGCAGGAATTGGAGCAGAAGTCTAGGGCCATAGAAACTATGGAAGCCAGTACTGAAGAGCTGAAGAAGTTAATAGAAGAGAAGACAAGTGAGCTTGAGAAATGTTTGGTGGACTTGCAGGAGAAATCTAACATATTAGAAAGCACTGAAGCTTCTTTTAAGGGAACCAACCAATCATTGTTAGAGAAAATGAGTGAGCTAGACAAATGCTCACTGGAGTTGCAGCAGAAAAACAACGAATTAGAAATTACCACTGTGAATGCTGAGGAGCTGAAGCAATCACTAATTGAGAAGACAGCTGAGCTTGACAAGTGCTTATTGGAGCTGCAACAGAAAACTGATGGCTTGGAGAATACTGAAAATACCACACAACTTCTCAGGCAGTCATTGGTTGAAAAGGATATTCAACTTGAGCATTGCCTACTGGAGTTGCAGGAGAAATCTGATTTAATTGCAGCTTTTCTCACTACTACTAGTGAGTCACAAAACTTGGTGAGCTCTTTGCAAGAGCTGGCCTCAGAGAGAGATAAAGTGCTGAAGGATATAGAAGAAATAACAAATATGATTGATTACCCACAGGACATCATCTCCTTGGAGATTGTGGATAGGATTAGGTGGATTGTAAACAAAAAAATTACTTCGGATCAAATTTTTGAAGAACATCACAAATTTAGAGATACATTGGCTTCCCTTAATGTACCAGAGGACATATTGTCTTCTGGATTTGATTCTGAAATAGACTGGCTCGTAAAATCTGTTACCAATGCTAAGGACGAAATAATTAATGCTCAGTTATCTTTGGCATCAAAGGAATCAGAACTGATGGAGGCACATAAAGAAATAGATGGCTTAGCAGTATCTCTTTTGAAAGAAAAAGAGGAAAAAAATTATTTAAAAATGGAGTATGAAGAACTGAATCAAAAGTTTGCAGGAAGTCTGGCTTCAGTTTGCTCTGAGAAGGAGAAGTTGATCGAAGTTCTAAGAGAGATGTGCTCAAGCATTTCAGACGATCAATTGTACCCTGATCTGGATACAACAATAGAAAAATGCATCATCATTATCAGGCGAAAGTTGAAATTATGCCTAACAATGGAAGAGAATCTTGAGAGGTTTCAGTTTTCCTTATGTCAAACACATCTCCAGTTAGCTTTATGTGAGAAAATCTTGGAAGAAGAGGAAAATGTTGGGTCAAAGCTAAATAGTCTATCTGATGAATTGGAAAAAGCATCATCTGAGATATCTACTTTGAGAAATGAAAAGGAAACAATGCAGAAAGATCTCAATCACCTTGAAGAGAGAAATTCTTTACTGAGAGACAAACTTAGCATGGCAGTGAAGAAAGGTAAAGGGTTAGTTTCAGAGCGCGAAGGATTCAAACAAATGCTGGATGGGAAAAACTCTGAAATTGAGAAGCTAAAGGAAGAGTTGCAGCTTCAGGAATCCTCAGTTTTGAAATGTCAGGAGCAGATTAAGAGTCTATCTTTGTATCCAGAACAAACTCAGAAGCTGGAAGCAGATATTACTACCTTAAACGATCAAAGAAAGCAATGCGATCTACTTTTGCAGGAAAGCAATGATAAATTGCACAAATTAGTTGGTGCCATTGATTGTATTGCTATCCATAGTGACAGAGTGTTTGAAGTGCCACATGAAAAGGTTAACTGGCTTGCTGAGTATATTATTGAAGTAGTACGTGAAAAGGCTTCTGTGGAACTGGAGCTAGAGAAACTGAAAGGGGAAGCAAACTTATGTTCTAGCAGTCTAGCGGATGCTATGGAAACTATAAAGTCATTACAGTATGATCTGCATAACAGAGAAAAGCTTTTACATCACACTGAGGAAGAGAAGAATGCCATCCAGTTTGATAAATTCAAAGCTGAAACTGAGCTGCAGAAAATTATAGAAGAAAGCTACGAGCAGGAAAACAAGTTAGCTGATGCTCATAAAGCCATAAAATCACTGGAAGATGCACTATCACAGGCGGGTGATAAGATCGCTGCACTTGATGCAAAAATGGAGGAAGCGGAATCTGAAAAAAGGAAAGAAATAACTGCACTAAATGCCAAATTAGCAGAATGTATGACAGAGTTGACTAAGACTCAGCTTTCTTCTGAAAACCGATCAGCTGAGTTGTATGATCAACTTGCTGAGCTTGAAAATTTCATAAAGATGGAAAACCTATTTCCGTTTATGATTGAAAGCTTGGTGAAAAAGGTTGAGGACTTGAGACATATTGGATCACTTATTCTGGATATTCACGATCATTTTGTAGCTGGAGGATCAAATATTCATTCTGAAATGCAGGTCTTGAAACGATTCCTTTTTTCTTCTCATATTTTGTTATCTTTTTAACTGCACTGTGCATAAAATTATAACCCATAAATTTACTATCACAGAAATCTTTTATTCTTCTCATTTTTTTATTTTTTGCTTAGAAAAAAAGGTATGAGTTGCAGATGTTTAGGCGATTAATTCTCTTGTACAGGTTAACTGCATGTCTATCAAACTTTTGGTTATCGGGTGAATGTTTGTGTTTGAATGCCTGAAAATGGCAAATCAAGGACACTTGCCATGAAATGTTTGGACTTTCCGTTACTTATTAATCTGGCAATTAGAGAGTGATATGTTTGATGAATGACTTCGGTCGTCAACATCACATCCAGTCATTGGTACATTTTGATAAAAATATTGGGAATGATGATTGCTGTTTTGTGAACTTCTTATCCTGCTTGCAAAGGCTAAGAAGATTATAGTTTAACACATTGTTCTGATTGTTTTATATTTTGTGAATGGGACAACTTATATATATATGTTATGTTTATACAAGATAAAGCATGCAATTGTATTATTTCTTTTGTAATATCTTAGTCCACTGTAGATATTATCTACTTTAGCTTACTAGGCCTCATGGTTTTAAAATATTTTAAATAGATAAGTGTGCATTCTCATATATACTCAGCATCTCCCCCTTGCTTTGTTGATGGGGGGCCTAAATCTCATACTTCGCCCATGTGGAATTTGCCTAAGGGTAATCTTTTTCCCCCATCACGGGACTTAGTGTCCTCACTAAGGTTTGCTTCACCATAGTTTCAAGAAGCATATGGACATGGCCACTATCATTGAAGAGGTCACCAAGGGACCCGGTAAGCCAAAGCAGGAGATATCTATGATGGATTGGGTTGTTACATATGGTATCAGGGCCACTCTATATGACCTCTTAAACGATGGTGGTCGTGGCCGTGTCTCTTAAAAAAAAACAGTGGTGAGGCAAATCTCAGTGAGGATGCTAAGTCGTAAAAGCGGGGTAAAAGATTAACCTTAAGCAAATTTCACACGAGCAAAGTACGGGATTTAGTCCCACATTGACAAAAGTACGGGAGAGATGTTGGGTTCACATCATTACCCATGTAGACGCATTTCAAAACCGTGATATTTGGTAAGCCAAAGTGAACAGTATTTACAGAGGGCTACATTGTTGCATCTTGGGTCAGAATAAGATGTACATCAATTGTATTCTTGAAGCTAATAACATTTTCTTGTTTCAAAGTTGTATACCTTTTCATTGCTTGCTATATGGCAGCCTTTGATGTATTGAGCAAAACACTACCTTTTCTGAATTGGCGATGAATTCTGTAAACTGCAGAGTGTTTTCGATTTTGGAAAGCTGTCTTCTCCTGACGACTTTGAAGAATTAATCAAGGATAATGAGAATAGATCAGAAGACACCAGCAAAACAGTGTCCTACAAGGTGACAGTTGAAAATCTCCACATGAAGATGAGGCTTGTACTTGACAGGTTTAGAGGTTTATCCAGATACATGGATGATCGTATCACTCTTACATCGCGAGCTCTACAGGCAGCAAAACATGAATTTATTTGCACACTTGAACTCAACGAATCCTTGAAACTAGATAAGCAAAAGTTGGAAGTTCACGATAAAGCTCAAGAGTTTGAGATTTCTGCACTCCGTATGGAAGCTATGAAGCTTCTTTCTGCATGCAACAATGCTTCCCTGGTGCTCCAATGTGAACTTGATGATTTTTTGAGTTCTGATACAGACATGGTAAGTGTCTATGATAAGGGAGATGAAAGTGAATATGCCCAAGCAGCTGAAAACTTGTTACTTGCTGCCAGAGGATTAAGAATCTACTCGCAAAATTTGTTGAACAACAACAGGGAGATGAAGGTTACCGTAGAAAATCTGAAGAATGAACTGAACCAGGCATTGAAGAGTGCCAATACAGCTATTCAGGAGAGGAATCTAAGTCAAGAAAAAGTTTTGAAGTTGGAGTCAGATGTTGGAGAACTCGAAACTATGTGCGATGAAATGAAAGGGAAGATAACTGACTATCAGTCCAAAGGGGACATAGTTAGTGATAAACACGCAGAACGTATTAGATTGGTGAATTCTCTTACTGCAAAAAGCAGAGGTAATTATATGTGTACGTATCATCTTGTTTCATGAAGTATATTTTAATTGTTTAATTGTCTATTTATTATTTATTCTGCTTTAATATTAGCAGATGAGCTGTTCTCGAAAGATCAGGAAGAGTGCCTCTTTAACAAACTAGATAAGATGGCAATTCCATCTCAGGAGTTTGAATCACAGAACCAAAAACTCTCTTTCTCAAGTCCTCTTGACAAACTATTTCATGTTGTTGATAAATATTCAGAACTCCAGGAAAGAATAGATTCCTTGACCCTTGAAAAAGAAGACATGCAGTTGATCCTTGCATCTAGTACCCGTGAAATTGAACAAATGAAGAGTTCTGCTCATTCTATCAGTATTGACCATCGAGAGTTTGAGTTGACGAAAAGAGAACTGACTGAGGTGATGACCATCTTAGAGAAGATTAAGCAGAATTTGCCAGGGAGCTATCATTTTCAGGATCTTAGAACTGTCAGTGCAACAGATTTTCTGCCAATATTGGAAAGACATATGCTAGCCCTTAGTGCGGACCTTGAGAGCTCTAACTCCAAAGTACAGGAGTTGGGAACCATCGTGCAAGCGAAGGATAAGATCATGGATGAATTGTCGGGTAAAATTATGTTGCTTGAGAACTCACATGCACGGCCACCACAGCCAGATGTGACTAAAGAAAGAATGGTATTTGAATCTTCAACAACAACAATGGGACCGGAGATAACTGAAATTGAAGATACGGTGAGACCCTTTTTCTACTCTGATATTATTTAGGAACACTTTAGTCTCTAAAATATATATGCTGCTCCTTGTGCATTAGATATGGCAGAAACTTTGTGTCAACAATGTCTGCTTAAGTTAAACAGAAGTGTTATCATGTTTTGTATCTGAAGAAATGGAAGACATACCTAAAAGTACAATTGATTCCCAATCACAGTCTCTTAAAAGGAATTGAGGATGGAGGTTAGGTGGGAGAAAAGGATCACTATAGTTTATATTAGGAGGGCTAGAAGGTTTTTGTGTTAATCGGGGAGGCTGTCTTTTATGACATCTAAACTGCACAACTGTAAAGAAGATACTCTGATATGGTACCTAACAAGAGCCACAATATTATTTTAGTGGTATTTACTTAATTGTTTATATGCGTACTGGTTTACATAAGTTATGTACTTTTTCTGAATTGTGTGCCAACGATTATCCTAGTACTACTTGGAGTCTGCCTTTGAAATATTCATCTTACTCACAATAAAGCTTTTATATTATTCTAGTGATTTATAAACTTGCAATCTATAGACACCAAGCAACGACGTATTTCTGCGTAGGTTATCGCACCTGACATAAAAGTCCAATGGTGAATCTCACTGCAACTGACATTAACATTCTTGCTTCTTTTGGCTAGTCATTTGATCTGCTGTTATTCCTCAATCAAATTCTGTTATGAATCACAGATTAGTTTCCTTGATCTTGTTGACAGTAGAATTGATCATATGCAATTTTCAGGGACCTATGGGGATTATCTCGAAACCTTCTGTTTCTGCATCCACTCATGCGAGAACCACGCGAAAGGGTTCAACCGACCATCTTGTTCTCAGCGTCGATTCTGATTCAGTCCCCTTGATTACTCCCCAAGAAACAGATGATAAAGGTTTGTTCTTGATACAAGCCTATTCGATAATAAAGAGGAAATAACTATTTCCACAACATTTTGGTAACTCAAAAAGTTCTTTTCCCTGCAGGTCATGTCTTTAAATCTCTGAACACATCTGGTCTGATACCAAAGCAAGGAAGGCTGTTTGCAGATCGGGTTGATGGAATTTGGTAAGCAATTTAGGCCCTGCTTGTTGTTTTCCTCAAGCATTAGAGGAAATATCCATTTAGTTTAACCTTAATTTTATAAATTTCCTGAAACATTCGTATCGGGCAATTGAAGGCTATATTTAATTTCTTATATTGATTAAACTGAATATCATGATAAATATAATCTATAAAATCATGGCTTCTGCAGGGTTTCTGGCGGCCGAGTTTTGATGAGTCGGCCTGGAGCGAGGTTGGGCTTGATAGCCTATTGGATATTCTTGCATATATGGTTTTTCGGCTCTATCTTGTGAGATCATTTAAAAAGATGATAATTTTTATTTTTATTTTTTTTTTATCTAGATTGTATAATTGTTAAGCTTTTAAACTTTATTTTGGTCTTTCTCCCTCCATACAAATAGCCCTTAGAATTCTTCTCTCTTCTCAGATTCCATTTAAATTTGTATTCACTGACATGACGCAAATCAACTATAAGGAAATTTCATTCTTATATGCATAAAAATTGCGTGCATCACTGTAGTCGTTGGCTGCCATTCATGCCCATTTTCATTCAAATCTCTTCTACTATTTAAGTGAATCGATATATCTTTTGAGTTTACTTTTTAATAAATAAATGAATTAAGTTTAACTTTTTTCGAAGAGTTGCATAGAAATCTCTTCGTGCTTTATATAATAAGAGTTATAAGAAATAAATAAATTTAAGTAATTTCTGCTTTTCTTCTGAGCAATGAGGTGCGATTAATTGGTTCGAAGTTTTGCCAATCATTCGTGGTGCACACATGATTAAGGTAAGGGGATCAGTTGTAACTCAAGAGTAGAAAAGAGAACTGTAAATTGGTGCACAGAAGGACTTGATCTATTTTGAATGGGTGTAATAAGTATGCAGTATTTTCCTCTATTGAGATCACCTCTTATAGTTTTTTGTTATGTCTTTTTTGGTCTCCCTCTTCTTTTTTATATATGGGTAAAATTTAATAACTCGATTTTCTTAACTGAAGCTTCAATTAACCTACGATTTACATGCACAAATCATTTTCTTAACTGAAGCTTCAATCAACCTACGATTTGTTCGGTTTGGATGCAGCGCAGGAACCACGTGTTAATAATTACCAAAGTTCATCTCATGGAAAACAAACTGCAATTAACTTCGTATAGTCACATTGGCATCACTCATAGCTAAGATCATAATCTGCACCTAGAATTCTGTAAAAATACTTGCTATATATCAAGCAGAATTTCCCTAAACAATGCTCAAAAGATTCTTGGAAGGTTTCAACAGTGTTATGAAGTAAGAATTGAAAAAAAAAGAAAAAGAGAGAGATGTTACTTAGGGGGCATTTGGTTCAGTGTTATCTCAATGTTATGTTATGTTATGTTATCTTTAAAAAGTAATTGTTTGGTTTAATGTCATCTTTAAATAACATTATAATTAATTACAAAAATGCCATTACATGCTGTCATCTAGATGTCATCCCAAATCGGGCGATATCTCAAGATAACACCATCAATTTGTCATTATAATGTCAATAACTTTCAACTAAACAAAAATTATTTGGATAACATTGATATTTTCTAATATCATAACATTGAACCAAACAAATGTCCATTGATGAATAACAATGACATTTAGATAACATGACATCTAAATAACATTGACATTGAAATAACACTGAACCAAACTCCCCCATAAGGGCATTTGGCTCGTTGTTATTTTGATATTATATTATGTAATTTAAATGTCATGACATCTAGATATTATTTTTTGACTAATAATTTTATAATCTAATAGAAAATTATTTGTAGATGTCATTGAACCAAACAATTACTTTCTCTATATAACATAATATAATATCAAGATAACATTGAACTAAACGCCTCCTTAGGCACATACATCTTTCTTCCCCTGCGCTATTAAAGAGATCTAATTCTGAGCCACTTTTAGATGTGAGGGAGGAATTAAATTGTGTCCTCCTTGCATACAATAAACAAAGTTTAATGTATCAGTTCCTATTCGAAGACTACCGAATGAGCGTGGAGTGAGAAGTTACAGTTGTTGTAGTGCTACTAACAGAATTAATCCTCCTCACTTCCAAAAGAGAGATGAGGCAAACCCCAATCACCTGAGGTAGGCATATTTCTTTCTCTACTGGTTTCATGCATGAGGTTCAAGTCAAGTGGCCTCCTCTAAGTTGTCTTGTTCTTTTTGATATTGCATTCTTTGCTACTTTAGGCTTCAATATTTGACGAGCATAGAAGATCCGCAAGGCCATAATGATGAAAAATAGATTATATTTAAGGGGCGTTTGGTTTGACGTTATCTTAGTGTTATGTTATGTAATGTAAATATCATGACATCTAGATGTCATCTTTTGACTAATAATTTTATAATTTAATTGAAGATTCTTTGTAGATGTCATTAAACTAAATAACTGCTTTCTCTAGATAACATAACATAACGTCAAGATAACATTGAACTAAACACCCTCTTACATTTTTTTAGGGTAAATTTCATCTTGGGCTTTAAGATTTAAAGAGTATTGCAAATTGATCTCAATCTTTTAAAAAACTCAATTTAGGTCCCCAAGCTAGCAAAAAAATTATAACTTTGGTCCTAATCAAAATATAATTATTAACTTTTTACTATTATAATGTAAGATTATTCTCATTAATCAATTATTTAGGGTTTTAGAATATATTTTAAAATATTAATGTTTAGATTTTTAATTTAAAATGTTTAATGTAAAGAGAGTAAGGAATTGAAGAAATTAAATTTTAAAGTTCAGTTAAATAAGTAGTAATATACTATTTCTTCATTCATTTGGTATTTTTTAATCTTTAAAATTATATTAAACAATCTAGTTAGCTAATAAACTCCATCATCTCTTAAGCACTTTCAAATATCTATTGGAATGTTATCTGATCCTACTATTTTTTTATACTTCATCTTTTTTAAAGCTTTTTAGACTTCAACTTTACTAATATGTCGGATGTAAGAGTAATTTTTACTTTTTTTAGGGTGCTGAATTCTGTAAGATCAATTGAATTTTCACAACCTTCATTGAAAAGCTGTTGAAAGTAACTCAACCATCTATCTTTGATATCTTCTTTCATGAAAAATATTTTTTGATCTTCATCTTTAATACATTTTGCTTCAATTAAATTTTTAGTTTTTTTTATCTCTTACATTGGCAATCCTATATAATTGTCTTTCTCCTTCTTTAGTTTCTAGTTTCTTATATAAATCTTCAAGAGCTATATTTTTTGCATTACCTACTACTTTCTTAGATTCTCGTCAAGTCACTTTATATTTCTTCCGCTTATCCTTATTTTTATTTTTAAACCAATCTCTATAACAAATTTTCTTCTCTTTAATTTTTTTTGTACATCATCTTCCACCATCAAGTATCTTTATTATTTGGAATCATTCCTCTGAATTCTCCCAGCACATCATTCGCCACCTTACAGATAAAATTAGCAACTGTCAATCACATAAAATTAGTTTCCCCATTAATGTTCCATTGCCTAAGTTCTAGAACCTTTTTTTCTTAAATATATATTTATTCTCATTCTTTAGATTCTACCATCGAGTCTGAGGTTAGGATTTTTACTTCTTATTTCTTCTCCAATACTTTATCTCATAATCTAAAACCATTAAACGATGTTGGGTAGTCAAACATTCACTTGGAATGACTTTACAATCTTTACAATCAAAGCGATCTCGTTTTCTTATAAGAAAATAATCAATCTGAGTTCTTGAAGTTCTATATTCTTGTACGTGATAACATGCTCATCTCTCTTCTTGAATAAAGTATTAGCAATTACAAGATCATATGCTGAAGAAAACTCTAAAATAGTTTTACCTTTCTCATTTATCTCTCCAATTTAAATCATATCCACCATGGATACTATTAA
Source organism: Apostasia shenzhenica (assembly GCA_002786265.1). NCBI lineage: Eukaryota > Viridiplantae > Streptophyta > Magnoliopsida > Asparagales > Orchidaceae > Apostasia > Apostasia shenzhenica. The sequence goes on from KZ451960.1 coordinate 247,885, forward strand.
ATTCTTCAGCAATACTTTCAACATGTCCACTTAAATCTCCTCCACTAAATAATCTTTTCTCCTGAGATATCTTTTGTATTAACTCTTCCAAATTATTCCAAAATTTTTCCTTTATGTTCGCATCTAAATCTACTTGGGGCGCGGCGCATACACACTTACTGTTAACATATCACTAGTACAATATATGCATTTTACGGCACATTTATAACAGCGGTTAAAAAGAGAAATCACTGCAAAATATTTCCGACAAAACATTATACGGCGGTTGACAATGTGAACCGCTGTAGATACGTTTAGACGACGGTTTCTTGAAGCAACCGCCGTCTAAAGTCAGTACTTTAGAGGGCGGTTGGAAGCTTCAACCACCCTGTATACCTCGGGTCGACCTCAGGTCGACCTGAAAAAATCCCCTTAGATGACCAAAGTTTCTGTTGAGGGTCGCTGCAGCAGGTCGACCTCGGGTCTACAACTGTAGACGGCGGTTGGCCAGACCAATCGCCGTCTAAGGGTACGACATTAGACGGCGGTTGGAATGGCCAACTGTCGTCTAATGTACTACCAGGTCGACCTCAGGGCGACCTGAAAAAATCCCCAAAATGACCCAAAGTTTCTGTTGAGGGTCGCGGAGGCAGGTCAACCTCGGGTCGACCTGAGGTCAACCTGAAATTGGTACATATAGACGGCTGTTGGTCTATTGTATACCTTTAGACGGCGAAAGGCTTTATATGCACTTTCTTTATTTTGCTCATTTGTTTCAAACGGAAAAACCCTAATTCTCTCTAAGCTTTTTTCGCACGTCGCGACGCGAGGGTAGCTCGTCGCCGGTGGACTTCACCTAGCCGGATCAAGGTGCGCGCGTCGATCTCCTCTTCCATCTTCCTCTTTTTGAGCTTCCATTCTCTCAAACTTTCGCCGACACCAGACATTCCACACCGACCCCGGATTTAGGTGCATTCGCAGTCCTACTCCTTTGCCGATGCCGACTAAAGGTTTTATATACGCTCTTTGGACTTCATTTTGCTCATTTGTTTCAAACG